>ML799006.1:38490-68123 GCA_009831015.1 Picea engelmannii | reverse complement strand
TACACAGAATACAACAGACTGTACTCTAATAAATACATTTGGTCTTACTAAATTTGGATCTGTTATGAAGAAGTTATGACATTTTTACCCGAAACACCTGTTTTAGACTAGTTTCAGGACTAGCCACAAACCCTATTTTCCACGGCGTGTAACTCAAAAAATACAATGACCAAAAAGATGAAATTTGTATCACAGCTACTTGGATATGTTTCCTCAATGTCCTCCCAATTTCACATTCTGAATTATTCTAGAAAAAAAATTATTGAGAAAATGGTGAGATGACTTGTAAATAACATACCTTAGAAAGCATCATCAAAAGAATTTATCCTCCCTTGAATTTCGGCCTTTTACTTTACCTTCCCTCTGAAATTAGGCTTAGATATATTTTGGTTACCATAGTCACTTATAAATATTCAATATGCTCAAGTGTGATTAAAATGTGAGAGCCTTGCCTCTTATTTATACTTTCATGTAGCTTCGTCAAGGGGTTACCTTTTAACCATCTTAAACCACTTTCTTTATTTTAGGGTTAACCCACTTCTAACCACTTTTCCACTTTGTAATTTCTCTATTAACTTTATTATTTAAATAATTTATTTTGTATTCACTTTGACTTATAGTACACTCATCACTTCACTTTATTATTTACCTTCTAAAATCTCTTAAACCACTTTGACTACTTTGAACTTTTGGGGCTTCTAGATGACTCATAAGGGTTCTCCAACTTCACATGGCCATAAATATCTAACCGCGAGAAGTTATGTGACGTTCCACATACCACTGGAAATGGAATGACATGTAATATCCATGTAGAATATTCTTACCTGCAAATATATCAAAAATCATACCATTATCCATCAAACAAACTTGGGTCCATTACCCAAACCTTTGTGCTACCTAAAGTTTCTACCAGACTTTCTTCAAGGGTTGAAATCAATGAAAACCAACCCAAATAATCAACAATATTACCCTTTGGCATTGATGGCAACACTATGATGCAATACTGAAGTCATATCACTCATGCTCCCCTTGTGGCCATCACTCCCCATGGAACCATGCCTTTGTGCTCTTTCTCTAAGTCTACATCTTATAAATCTCTCCCCCTTTGTCATCAATGGAAAATATATCTTACCATATGGGGCTTCTCCCCCTAAATGAATTGTTCATGGGGATACTCCCCCTGACTGAACTCTTCCTGAAACTGATCTCCCAACCTAAACTGTTCTCTTTATGGTGTTTCCTCATGTAGATCTAAGACATATAAGATAAGCATTCAAAAGCATTCATTTTGGAGTAGACATTACTCCGAGTATCTGGAGAAGATACTCAAAGGATTCTCTTGGAAGAGGTTTGTAAAGATGTCTGCCACTTTCTCTTTTGTGCCCACATATCCAACCCTAATGTTCTTCTCTGCAACCTGTTCCCATATAAAGTGATACTTTATTCGAATGTGCTTTGTCTTGGAGTGCATCGACAGGTTCTTTGAGATACTGATGACGCTTGTATTATCACAATAGATTGGAATAGGATCATCATACTCAACCTGTATATCTATCAAAGTTTGTTTCATCCATAGAACCTGTGTACAACATTTTGTTGTTGCAATATACTCTGCCTCAGTTGTAGATAAGGATACTGATGATTGCTTCTTGCTTAACCATGATACTAAACATTCACCCAAGTAGAACGTTGCTCCACTGGTGATTCATCGGTCATCAATGCAACCTGCCCAATCTACATCTATGTAGGCAATAAGTGATAGATCCTTTCCTTTTGGATACCATAATCCAAACTCTTATATTCCTTTGAGATATCTGAAAATGATCTACACTACTAATACATGTGATTCCTTTGGTGTTGCTTGAAATCATGCCACCTGTCCAATTATTTGCATTACATCTGGTTTGGATGTTGTCACATATAGTAAGCTACCAATCATTGACCTGTATTTCTTCTGTTTTGTAGACTTTGAATCATCATATTTGCTCAACCTGCAAATGGTTTGCATAGGAGTGGTAACTAGTTTGAAATCTTCCATTCCGAACCTCTTTAGCATTTCTCTGATATATTTAGTTTGAGAAATAAAAATTCCTTGGTTGCTTTGACATATCTGAAGACCCAAAAATAAGGATAGTTCTCCAAGTAATGACATTTCAAATTCATTCTGCACATCCTTTGCAAATTTCTTGCTTAGCCTATCATTAGTACTTCCAAAAGAATATCATCAACATAAATTTCAATTAATAAAATACTACCTTGAGTTACCTTGATGTAGAGGTTGTTGTCTGCGCTTCCTTTCCATGGTTCGTAGGGAGTTTTTTCATTGTTGTTTCTGAGCATTACTCTGTTTTGAATGTGAAATGTTGTATGCACTACATGTGTCGAAAAAGATATCTGTCAATTTGGAATCCATTAGCATTGTTCGAGCCATTTCCTATGTAATTATCATCCATTATGATAATGTTTGTTTTTCTTTGAACCACTCTCTGAACCAATATATAAATCCATGATCTTTTCCAATGTCATATATCTATCCAAACCTGTTAAGTGTTCTTACGAATCCATCTCTGTCCATACTGTTCAAGACTCTACTTTTGAAACTGTCCATAATGCTGACCCATTTATTACTATACTATCATGAAGTATTGATTAATCTATCAAACTGTACTTCTGCTAATTGACTGCTCAGAATCTGTCTTCTCAAACTCTGCAAGCTACTTGAAGAATGGTTCTTTGTTCTATCACATCTATCGCATAGACTTCCCCTGTCTAATATTCATATTACCTGGGAGTCTCTAAGCCGAATGGATCAGAACAATTCCTTCTTTGATGTGTATTCATCATCATCTTCAATGGTAGATTCATTATCTCTCTAAGCTCTGACTTCTTTCTTTCTATCTATGGATTCATCTTTCACTACAATGCCTAAAATTAAAATATCTTGAACCTATTCCTTATTTACCCATCCTTCTTTTCTTTCAGTTATTTTCCAAATCATTTTGTATCTGACATCTTTCCTTTTCTCTATAGAATTTTCTTCATCTCGTTTTATTTCCAATCTTGTGATCTCTGGGACCTAGTCTTTTTTCACCTCTTCTTTGTGTTTTGAACAACCACTATCGACATACCAACCATGCTTCTACTTCTTAGCTTGTAGAGCGAGTGTGAATTCTTAATTTCTATATTGATTCTTCTTTATTATCCATGTTCTCTTCTAAGGCTCCTGTGTATGATTGTTGTTGTTCTATTGTGGTTCTCTAGGAGGGACTATCGTTCTACAATCTTTGGCCATGTGTCCAAAGTTATTGCACTTGTAGCATTCCACTTCAGTGCTCAATGATTCAAACCTGTCGCAGCTTGTTCTCTGTGTTTCACTAGGACTTCTTGGATAACCATTTATGTTCCTGCTATTAACTCCACAATTTACAACTTTATGTCCAAAATTATTGCATGCATAAACCCAAAAATATAGTTTGATACCTGGGAGTTGAAGATCTTATGAAAGGAGTTACTCTTATGAATCCTTCTTCTTCCTGGGGCCTATTTGTTTTTGTTGGTCGTTGATTCTGAAATTAGAATCTTCTCGGTGGAGGAGTGTCCCTGTAATCTTCCTTGTAGGTCTTCCTATCCCCGTTGATTGTTTCTGCATAACTTTTTCGATATGTTTCTTGTTCTGTTGCTTTGGATATTGATCCCTTTTATATCCGATTGTATCCATGTCCGGACTTGTCATGATTAGGCCTTTAACTATTGATAATGTTATCTAAAACTTTTGATCTGTTCAACATATTTTTATTTTTAAGATCCTTTCTCAATGTGACAATCTCTTCCAAATTTCCAATGATCACGTCTCTTTCTTCTAACTGTTCTTTGAGTGTTTCTTCAATTATTTTATATTCTTCTATTTGAACCTTCAATTTCGTGATGATCTGCTCTAGTTCTTGAGTGTCCTCCTTCTTGTCTAGTTCTTCTTGTAGCTTCTTGGTTTTCCTCTTTTCTCTTCTTATAACTTATATGGTAGTAAAAAATTCTTCTCGATAGTCAACTTCTGCCTCTTCATATTCTTCTTCAGTGTCTTGTTTATCAAATTCTTCGACTGCCATGAATAAAACTCTTTCTGTCTCACTATCACTGACTTCATCTTCATCTGATGAGGAGATGTCTTCTTTGGTGCATAAAATTTTCTTGAAAATTTTCTTTGTGGTTCCTTTTCCTTTATATGCTTGTTTGTTATTTGAGTAATCTTCATCATTCCCCTTATTTTTCTTATGAGTAATTTTGTTAGAAAAATGACCAATACCATCACAATTCAAACAAACCAATGGAATCTTACCTTTATATCTGTCATTGTTTCCCTTGTTCAATCTCTTGACAAAATTGGCCATTTCTTCATCATCTTCCGAGATGTCACTACTGCTTCTATGTTTTTTTTCTTTTTACTTTCCCTTTTGCTTTGACCTTTTGGATGCTTTGAAAGCTGCTTCTTTTATACTTGGATTTTCTTGTTCAGTTCTCATTTCATATGCTGTGAATATTCCATGTAGGTCATCCATGCTTATTGTGATCCAGGTGGATATTCGTGGCCACCCACCTTCTCCAGCTGGCTCAAAACAGTGTTCTGTCAATTTTGGCAATTTACTAGTTTTAGCAGTTTTTAACTTTCGGGGCCATTTTGAAGGCCTAAATGAAGGTTTTTTGGGATAAATATTCTCAATCATGGCCTATTGCATGATTGAAGACCAAAAATTAATCTCCTCGATGATACCTCTCCAACAGGCTATCATACGCCTAAAACATAGATTGTATGCAAAAGTTACGACCCTGGGAAGTTAATGCACTAACTTACCCAAACGAGGCCCACATGACTTTTGGTGCTTCATCTCCTAGGGTTAGGTTTTTGGATGTCTAGGGTTTTTTTCATTCTCGTTTATTGTAAAAATTCCTTTAGAGCCTCATTGTAATCATCTTCTTTCGAATGAGCGCAGTCGTCACATCTCTTCTCAAAGACAAGCCGCCACCATTCCAGCAAGCTTGTTTCCGCTGCATTTTGCAGTTTCAGCATATTTCCTTGTTGAATAGAAAACCAATTTTACTGTATCTCTATTATTTTGTGTTAAGAACCTGTTAATAATCTGTAGTCATTTCGTTCTTCTCATAAAATCTGGATCAATGGTATCAGAGAAGGCTACTCTTGATCATTTTTTTTTTCAGTACATGTCCTCGATGAGGTCCAAGTATAACAAGTTGGGTCTCGAGCTTGTCTCTCTTGAATAAAATATCTCTCACACACAGAAGAAACCCTCAATGGCGGAAGAAAACAAAAACAACAGATCAAATGATCCTATCAATTTGTTGCTTGAGAAAGATCTCACGTGACAGAGGGATGAAATGATGGAGAATTTTTTCCACATCCTTCAACGCCTGTCGATAGCAGCAGACACATCTTCATCAAGCGGCCACTTTGGAGGCATTTTGACTTTCAAGGTACAAGTTAATTTTTATATTCCTATATTTAAAGGACAGATAGATGCCAAAGCCCTAGAAAAATGATTAACTCTGCTAGAAGGTTATTTCTCTGTTCACAATTTTTTCGACAAAGAAAAGATCACCTTCGCACTCCTTAAAGATCTCCCTCATGTCAAACATTGGTGGGAAACTTACTGGGAGAAAAGCTCCATAGATGAGTCTGGAATATATGGGGCCGATCCCACTTGGGATTTTTTTTGGATGCGGTAAAGGAATAGTATTACCCTATTGGAAACTATGAGTACCAATACATGAGGTGGACCACACTGCGGCAAGAGAGGGGCCAAGCAATTCCAGAGTTCACCAATACCTTTCATACCTTGTTCACCAATATGGGTATCAAAGAATCCGAGCGACTTTTGGTTTTGAAATACCGTGGGGCTCTACACAGATACATACAAACTGAAATGGATTTTCTGGACATCTCATCACTCAGTGCTGCTTATCGATATGCTGTTAAAATTGAGCGAAAATTTAAGCACCAGAAAAAATGGGAGTTCGGGTATGCAAATCCGCAACAACCAAAGTATGAACAAGATGGCCCTAACAAACAGTCTCTCAAAAACCAGTCCAAAACACAGGAAAAGAAGGGTCACGGGAAGACAAAGAAGGACACCAGAAAATGGTGCGATTTCCACAAAAGCCCCTGGCACAACACCAATGAATGTCGCTCAAAACTTGGTGGCCGAGATCAAAGACAAAGAGCCGAACCCTGATTTAGAATTTGATTATGAAAATACTGGTAAAGGACAGATCATTGACACAGACCCCACTGCCATTGTTGCAAATACAACAATTCATCCAGAGGAACCAATAGATCTTGAATATGGGGAACACATTTTTCATTCACAGATGTGGGTGAAGGGGACCCTGCTGCATTTTATTGTTGATAGTGAAATCCAAAAGAACCTCATCTCAACAGAGGTCGTCAAACAGATGGGATTGTCGACAACACCACACCCATAGCCATACAACATCGGGTGGCTTTACAAGGACGAGATCTCCGTGTCATCCAACAGTGCCGATTGTCATACGACATCCAACCCTTCAAGGATGATCTATTATGTGATGTTTCCCCACTAGATGTCTATGATGTTCTCTTGGGCCAACCATATATGTGGAAGAGCCATGCTATTTATGAGTCTTGAGCCCATAGTGTCATTGTTACTTTGAGGGGTCATATCTACAGAATACCAGAGGTAGTTCCAACTATTGTTCCACCTAAAACGTGTTGCAAGGTAGTATCCCATACTGCAAAATTCAGCTTCTTCACACTTTGTTTAAAAGGGGAACAGAAGGACATTGCAACCGCTACAGCCTCACCCCACGCACCTTCTATCCAACAGAAGCAGGTCGACAAGGTTGCAAAAAATTGAAAATATTCCTTATGCACATTTTCCTCTCATACAAATCGACCTTTTAAACAACCTCAACCTCAATAGGTTGGCGACAGACTTCCACAAACTGAGCAACACGACGTCTCCAGCAAGACAAGCATTTGACCAAGATTTAGACTCAACAAATGCTTTTTCCTCTCCCCTGAGCACTCAATGCACTGGAGACCATTGATTCCTAAGGAGGGAGGATTGATCTAGGTGGATATCTATGGGCACCTACCTTCTCCAACTGGCTCAAAACCGTATTCTGGCAATTTTGGCAATTTACTATTTTTAGCAGTTTTTAACTTTCAGGGTCATTTTGAGGGCCTAAATGAAGGTTTTTCAGAATCGATCTTCTCACTAATTTCCTATGAAATTATTGAGGCCCAAAAATGAATCTCCTCGATGATACCTTTCCAACGGGCTATCATAAGCCTAAAATAGAGATCGTATGCAAAAGTTACGACCCCGAGAAGTTAATGCACTAACTTACCCAAATGGGGCCCACATGACCTATGGCGCTTCATCTCCTAGGGTTAGGTTTTTGGATGTATAGGGTTTTTGGAATTCCTATTTATTGTAAAAAGTCCTTCATAGCCTCATTATAATCATCTTCTTGCGAACGAGCGCAACCGTCACATCTCTTCTCAGAGATAAGCCACCACCATTCCAACAAGCTTGTTTCTGCTGCATTTTACAGTTTCAGCTTATTTCCTTATTGAATAGAAAACCAGTTTTACTGCATCTCTGTTATTTTGTGTTAAGAAACTGTTAATAATCTATATTCATTTCGTTCTGCTCATAAAATCTGGATCAGTGGTATCAGAGCAGGCTGCTCTTGATCGGTTTTTTTTCAGTGCATGTCCCCGACGAGGTCCGAGTATAGCAAGTTGGGTCTCGAGCTTGTCCCTATTGAAGAGAATCACTCTCGCACACCCAATAAACCCTCAATGGTGGAAGAAAATAAAAATGATGGAGTAGACAATCCTATCAATCTGTTGCTTGTGAAATCTCTCATGCGACAGAGGGACGAAATGATGGAGAATTTTGCCCACATCCTTCAATGTCTGTCGATAGCAGCAGGCACATCTTCATCAAGCGGCCACTTTGGAGGCACCTTGCCTTTCAAGGTACAAGTTAATTTTGATATTCATGTATTTGAAGGACAGATAGATGCAAAATCCCTAGAAAAATGGTTAACTCTGCTAGAAGGTTATTTCTTTGTTCACAATTTTTTCGACAAAGAAAAGATCACCTTCGCACTCCTTAAAGCTCTCCCTCATGTCAAACATTGGTGGGAAACTTACTGGGAGAAAAGTTCTACAGATGAGTCTGGAATATATGGAGTCGATCCCACTTGGGATTTTTTTGTGGATGCGGCAAAGGAACAATATTACCCTATTGGAAACTATGAGGACCAGTACATGAGGTGGACCACAATGCGGCAAGAGAGGGGCCAAGTAGTTTCGGAGTTCACCAATACCTTCCATACCTTTCACAACAAGCTAGGTATCAAAAACTCCGAGCAACATTTGGTTATGAAATACCATGGGGCTCTACACAGATACATCCAGACTAAAATGGATTTTTTGGACCTCTCATCACTCAGTGCTGCTTATCGATATGTTGTTAAAATCGAGAAGAAATTTAAGCACCAGAACAAATGGGAGTTTGGGTCTACAAATCTGCAACAACCAAAGTATGACAAAGATGGCCCTAACAAAGAGTCTCCTAAAAGCCAGTCCAAAATACAGGAAAAGAAGGGTCACGGCAAGACAAAGAACGACACCGGAAAATGTTGTGATTTCCACAAAAGACCCTAGCACAAAATCAATGAATGTCACTCAAAATAGTCATTGGTGGCCAAGATCAAAGACAAAGAGCCTAACCCTGATTCATAATTTGATTATGAAAATACTAGAAAATGACAGATCATTGACGCGGACCCCACTGCCTTTGTCGCAACTGTAGCAATTCAACCAGAAGAACCAACAGATCCTGAAGAGGGGGAGCACCTTTTTCATTCACAGATGTGGGTGAAGGGGACCTCACTGCAATTTATTGTTGATAGCAAAGGCCAGAAGAACCTCAACTCAGCAGAGGTTGTCAAACAGTTGGGATTGTTGACTACACCACACCCACAACCATACAACATCGGGTGGCTTTACCAAAGACAAGATCACCGTGTTAGCGAACATTGCCGATTTTCATATGACATCCAACCCTTCAAGGATGAGGTATTATATGATGTTTCCCCACTGGATGTCTGTGATGTTCTCTTGGGCCAATCATATATGTGGAAGCACCATGCTATTTATGAGTCTTGACCCCGTAGTGTCATTTTTACTTTGAGGGGTCATTTCTACAGAATACTAGAGGTAGTTCCGACTATTGTTCCACCTAAGAGGTGCCACAAGGTAGTATCCCACACTGCAAAATTCAACTTCTTCACAATCTGTTCAAAAGGGGAACAAAAGGACACTGCAATCGCTATAGCCTCGCCCCAAGCACATTCTATCCAATAGAAGCATGTCGACAAGGTTGCAAAAAAGAGAACAGATTCCTTATTCAAATTTTCCTCTCATACAACTTGACTTGTTGAACAACCTTAGCCTCAATAGGTTGGTGACATACTTCCACAAATTGAGCAACGCGACGTTTCCAACAAGGCAAGCATCTCACCAAGATTCAGACTCAACAAACACTTTTTCCTCTCCCCGGGGCACTTAATGCAATTGAGCCCATTTCTTCCTAAGGAGGGAGGATTGATCCAGGTGGATATCGGTGGCCACCCACCTTCTCCAACTGGCTCAAAGCAGCTTTCTGGCAATTTTGACAATTTACTATCTTTAGCAGTTTTTAAATTTTGGGGCCCTTTTGAGGGCCTAAATGAAGGTTTTTTGGCATCGAGCTTCTCAATGAATACCTACAACATGATTGAGGCCCCAAAATGAATCTCCTCGATGATACCTTTCCAATAGGCTATCATATACCTAAAACGAAGATTGTATGCAAAAGTTATGACCCCGAGAAGTTAATGCACTAACTTACCCAAACGGGGCCCACATGAACTTTGGCACTTCATCCCCTAGGGTTAGGTTTTTAGATGTATAGGGTTTTTGGCATTTATGTTTATTGTAAAAATTCCTTCAAAGCCTCATTGTAATCATCTTCTTGTGAATGAGAGTAGCTGTCACATCTCTTCTCAGAGATAAGCCACCACCATTCTAGCAAGCTTGTTTCCACTGCATTTTACAGTTTCAGCTTATTTCCTTATTGAATAGAAAACCAGTTTTACTATATCTCTGTTATTTTGTGTTAAGCACCTGTTAATAATTTTTAGTCATTTAGTTCTGCTCATAAAATTCAGATCAGTGGTATCAGATTAGGCTACTCTTAATCGTTTTTTTTCCAGTGCATGTCCTCGACGAGGTCCGAGTATATCAAGTTGGGTCTCGAGCTTATCTCTCTTAAAGACAATTGCTCTCGCACACCCAAGAAACCCTCAATGGTGGAAGAAAAGAAAAATGATGGAGAATATGATCCTATGGATTTGTTGCTTGAGAAAGCTCTCACGTGACAGTGGGATGAAATGATGGAGAATTTTGCCCACATCCTTCAACACCTGCCGATAGCAGCAGACACATCTTCATCAAGAGGCCACTTTGGAGGAACCTCGCCTTTAAAGGTACAATTAAATTTTGATATTCCTATATTTGAAGGACAGATAGAAGCAGAAGCCCTAGAAAAATGGTTAACTCTGCTAGAAGGTTATTTCTCTATTCACAATTTTTTCGACAAAGAAATGATCACCTTCGCACTCCTTAAAGCTCTCCCTCATGTCAAACATTAGTGGGAAAGTTACTGGGAGAAAAGTTCCACAGAGGAGTCTAGAATATATGGGGCCGATCCACTTGGGATTTTTTTGTGGATGTGGTAAAGGAACAGTATTACCCTATTGGAAACTATGAGGACCAGTACATGAGGTGGACCACACTACGGCAAGAGAGGGGCCAAGCAGTTCTGAAGTTCACCAATACCTTCCATACATTGTGCACCAAGTTGTGTATCAAAGTCTACGAGGGACATTTGGTTCTAAAATACCGTGGGGCTCTACACAAATACATCCAGATTGAAATGGATTTTCTAGACATCTCATCACCTAGTGTGGATTATCGATATGCTGTTAAAATCGAGAAGAAATTTAAGCACCAGAAAAAACAAGAGTTTGGGTTTGCAAATATGCAAAAACCAAAGTATGACAAAGGTGGCCCTAAAAAAAACTCTCCCGAAAACCAGTCCAAAACACAGGAAACGAAGGGTCACGGGAAGACAAAGAAAACACCGGAAAATGGTGCAATTTCCACAAAATCCCCTGGCACAACACTGATGAATGTCGCTCAAAACAGTCATTGGTGGAGGATATCAAAGAAAAGGAGTCAAACCCTGATTCTAAAAATACTGGTAAAGGATAGATCATTGATACAGACCCCACTACCATTGTCGCAACTTCAACAATTCAAGTAGAAGAAATAATGGATACTGAAGAGGAGGAGCACCTTTTTCAATCACAGATGTGGGTGGAGGGGACCCCACTGCATTTTATTGTTGATAGCGGAAGCCAGAAGAACCTCATCTCAGCGGAGGTCGTCAAACAGTTGGGATTGTCGACAACACCACACCCACAACCATACAACATCAGGTGGCTTTAACAAGGAAGAGATATCCATGTCAGCCAATAGTGTTGATTGTCATACGACATCTAGCTCTTCAAGGATGACGTATTATGTGATATTTCCCCATTGGATTTCTGTGATGTTCTCTTAGGCCAACCATATATGTGGAAGAGCCATGTTATTTATGGATCTCGAGCTTGTAGTGTCATTGTTACTTTGAGGGGTCATATCTATAGAATACTAGAGGTAGTTCCGACTATTGTTCCACCTAAAAAGTGTCACAAGGTAGTATCCCATACTGCAAAATTCAGCTTCTTCACACTTTGTTCAAAAGGGGAACAAAAGGACACTGTAACCGCTACAGCCTCGCCCCAAGCACCTTCTATCCAACATAAGTAGGTCGACAAGGTTGCAACAAAGTACAAATATTCCTTATGCACATTTTCCTCTCATACAACTCAAATTTTTGATAGCCTTAGCCTCAATAGGTTGGTGAAAGACTTCCACAAACTAAGCAGCGCGACGTCTCCAGCAAGGCAAGCAGCTCACCAAGATTCAGACTCAACAAATGCTTTTTCCTCTCCTCTGGGCACTCAACGCAATGGAGAACATTGCTTCCTAAGGAGGGAATATTGATCCAGGTGGATATTGGTGGCCACCCACCTTCTCCAACTGGCTCAAAACTATTTTCTTTGGCAATTTACTATTTTTAGCAGTTTTTAACTTCCGAGGCCATTTTGAGGGCCTAAATGAAGGTTTTTATGGATTGAGATTCTCAATGGTAATAAAAGGCATGATTAAGGCCCCAAAATGAATCTCCTCGATGATACCTTTCCAACGGTCTATCATATGCCTAAAACAGAGATCGTATGCAAAAGTTACGACCCCAGGAAGTTAATGCACTAACTTACCCAAACGGGGCCCAAACTACCTATGACGCTTCATCTCCTAGGGTTAGGATTTTGGATGTCTAGGGTTTTTAGAATTCCTGTTTATTGTAAAAATGCCTTCAGAGCCTCATTGTAATCATCTTCTTGCGAATGAGCGTAGTCGTCACATCTCTTCACAGAGATAAGCCAGCACCATTCCGACAAGCTTGTTTCCGCTGCATTTTGCAGTTTCAACTTATTTCCTTATTGAATAGAAAACTAGTTTTACTGTATCTCTGTTATTTTGTGTTAAGAACCTGTTAATAATCTGTAGTGATTTTGTTTTTCTCATAAAATCTGGATCAATGGTATCAGAGTAGGGTGCTCTTGATCATTTTTTTTTTTCAGTGCATGTCCCCGATGAGGCCCGAGTATAGCAAGTTGGGTCTCGAGCTTGTCTCTCTTGAAGACAATCGCTCTCGCACACCCAAGAAACCTTGAATGGAAGAAGAAAAGAAAAACAATGGAGCATACGATCCTATCAATTTGTTGCTTGAGAAATCTCTCACGTGACAGAGGTATGAAATGATGGAGAATTTTTCCCATGTCCTTCAATGCTTGTAGATAGAAGCAGGTACATCTTCATCAAGCAACCACGTTGGAGGCACCTCACCTTTCGAGGTACAAGTTAATTTTGATATTCTTGTATTTGAAGGACAGATAGATGCAGAAGCCCTAGAAAAATGGTTAACTCTGCTAGAAGGTTATTTCTCTGTTCACAATTTTTCCGACAAAGAAAATATCACCTTCGTACTCCTTAAATCTCTCCCTCATGTCAAACATTGGTGGGAAACTTACTAGGAGAAAAGTTCCACAGAGGATTCTGGAATATATGAGGCCGATCCCACTTGGGATTTTTTTGTGGATGCGGCAAAGGAACAATATTACCCTGTTGGAAACTACGAGGACCAGTACATGAGGTGGACCACACTGAGGCAAGAGAGGGGCCAAGCAGTTCTGAACTTCACCAATAACTTCCATACCTTGCGCACCAAGCTGGGTATCAAAGACTCCGAGCGACATTTGGTTCTAAAATACCATGGGGCTCTACACAGATACTTCCAGACTGAAATATATTTTTTTGACATCTCATGACTCAGTGTTGCTTATCAATATGTTGTTAAAATCGAGAAAAAATTTAGGCACCAGAACAAATGGGAGTTTGGGTTTGAAAATCCGTAACAACCAAAGTATGACAAAGATGGCCCTAACAAATTGTCTCCAGAAAACCAGTCCAAAACATAGGAAAGGAAGGGTCATGGGAAGACAAAGAAGGACACCAAAAAATGGTGCGATTTCCACAAAAGCCCCTGGCACAACCCCGATGAATGTCGCTCAAAACAATCATTAGTGGTCGAGATCAAAGACAAAGAGTCAAACCCTGATTCAGAATTTGATTATGAAAATACTGGTAAAGGACAGATCATTGACACATACCCCACTGCCATTGTCACAACTGCAACAATTCAACCAGAAGAACCAACAGATCTTGAAAAGGGGGAGAGCCTTTTTCATTCACAGATGTGGGTGAAGGGGACCCCACTGCATTTTATTGTTGATAGCGGAAGCCAGAAGAACCTCATCTCATCATAGGTCATCAAGCAATTGGGATTGTTGACAACACCACACTCGCAGCCATACAACATCGGCTGGCTTCGCCAAGGATGAGATCTCTGTGTCAGCCAACAATGTTGATTATCATATGACATCCATCCCTTCAAGGATGAGGTATTATGTGATGTTTCCCCACTGGATGTCTGTGATGTTCTCTTGGGCCAGCCATATATGTGGAAGCACCATGATATTTATGAGTCTCAACCCCGTAGTGTCATTGTTACTTTGAGGGGTCATCTCTACAGAATACCAGAGGTAGTTGAGACTATTGTTACACCTAAAAAGTTCCGCAAGGTAGTATCCCATACTGCAAAATTCAGCTTCTTCACAATCTTTTCAAAAGGGGAACAAAAGGACACTACAACCGCTACAGCCTCACCCCAAGCACCTTCTATCCAACAGAAGCAGGTCGACAAGGTTGCAACAAAGCACAAAGTTTCCTTATGCACATTGTCCTCTCATACATCTCAACTTGTTGAACAACCTTAGCCTCAACAGGTTGGTGACAGACTTTCACAAACTGAGCAATGCGACGTCTCCAGCAAGGCAAGTAGCTCACAAAGATTTAGACTCAACAAACGCTTTTTCCTCTCCCCCGGGCACTCAACGCAATGGAGACCATTGCTTCCTAAGGAGGGAGTATTGATCCAAGTGTATATCAATGGCCACCCACCTTCTCCAACTAGCTCAAAATATTTTTCTGGCAATTTTGACAATTTACTATCTTTAGCAGTTTTTAACTACCGGGGCCATTTTGAGGGCCTAAATGAAGGTTTTTCAAGATTGAGATTCTCAATGAATACCTATGACATGATTGAGGCCCAAAAATGAATCTCCCTGACGATACCTTTCCAACGGGCTATCATATGCCTAAAACGGAGATCATATGCAAAAGTTACGACCCTGGGAAGTTAATGCACTAACTTACCCAAACTGGGCCCACATGAACTTTGGCACTTCATATCCTAGTGTTAGGTTTTTGGATGTCTATAGTTTTTGGCATTCTTTTTTTTTGTAAAAATTTCTTCAGAGCCTCATTGTAATCATCTTCTTGTGAATGAGCCCAACCATCACATCTCTTCTCAGAGATAAGCTGCCACCATTCCAACAAGCTTGTTTCCGCTGCATTTTACAGTTTCAGCTTATTTCCTTATTGAATAGAAAACTAGTTTTACTGTATCTCTGTTAATTTGTGTTAAACACCTGTTAATAATCTATAGTCATTTTGTTCTTCTCATAAAATCTGAATCAGTGGTATAAGAACAGGCTTCTCTTGATGGTTTTTTTTTTTAGTGCATGTCCCCGACGAGGTCCGAGTATAGCAAGTTGGGTCTCGAGCTTGTCTCTCTTGAAGACAATCTCTCTCGCACACCCAAGAAACCCTCAATGGCGAAAGAAAATAAAAATGATGGAGAATATGATCCTATCAATCTATTTCTTGAGAAAGCTCTCACGTGACAGAGAGACGAAATGATGGAGAATTTTGCCTACATTCTTTAATGACTGCCGATAGCAACAGGGACATATTTATCAAGCAGCCACTTTGGAGGCACCTCGCCTTTCAAGGTACAATTTGATTTTGATATTCCTATATTTGAAGGACAGATAGATGCAGAAGCCCTAGAAAACTGGTTAACTCTGCTAGAAGGTTATTTCTCTGTTCACAATTTTTCCGACAAAGAAAAGATCACCTTCACACTCCTTAAAGCTCTCCCTCATGTCAAACATTGGTGGGAAAGTTACTGGGAGAAAAGTTCCATAGAGGAGTCTAGAATATATGGGGCCGATCACACTTGGGATTTTTTTATGGATGTTGTAAAGGAACAATATTACCCTGTTGGCAATTATAAGGACCAGTACATGAGGTGGACCACACTGCAGCAAGAGAGGGGCAAAGAAGTTCCGAAGTTCACCAATACCTTACATACCTTGCACACCAAGCTGGGTATCAAAGACTCCGAGCAACATTTGGTTCTGAAATACCGTGGAGCTCTACACAGATACATCCAGACTGAAATGGATTTTCTGGACATCTCATCACTCGGTGCTTCTTATCGATATGTTGTTAAAATTGAGCAGAAATTTAAGCACCAGAACAAGTGGGAGTTCAGGTCTGCAAATCAACAACAACAAAACTATGACAAAGATGGCCCTAACAGCCAGTTTCCCGAAAACTAGTCCAAAACATAGGAAAAGAAGGGTCACAGGAAGACAAAGAAGGACACCGAAAAATGGTGTGATTTCCAGAAAATCCCCTGGAACAACACCAATGAATGTCACTCAAAACAGTCATTGGTGGCCGAGATCAAAGACAAAGCACCGAACCTTGATTCAGAATTTGATTATGAAAATAATGGTAAAGGACAGATCATTGACGTGGACCCCACTTCCATTGTCGCAACTGCTATAATTCAACCAGAAGAACCAATGAATCCTGAAGAGGGGGAGCACCTTTTTAATTCACAGATGTGGGTGAAGGGGACCCTGCTTCATTTTATTTTTGATAGCGGAAGCCAGAAGAACCTCATCTCAGCATAGGTCGTCAAACAGTTTGGATTGTCGACAACACCACACCTGCAACCATACAACATCGGGTGGCTTTTCCAAGGACGAGATCTTCATGTCAGCAAACAGTGTTTATTGTCATACGACATCCAACCCTTCAAGGATGAGGTATTATGTGACGTTTCCCCACTGGATTTCTGTGATGTTCCATGCTATTTATGAGTCTCGACCCCGTAGTTTCATTTTTACTTTGAGGGGTCATCTCTACAGAATATTAGAGGTAGTTCTAACTATTATTCCACCTAAAAAGTGCCGCAAGGTAGTATCCCATACTATGAAATTCAACTTCTTCACAATCTGTTAGAAAGAGGAACAGAAGGACACTGCAACTACTACAGCCTCGCCCCAAGCACCTTCTATCCAATAGAAGCATGTCAACAAGGTTGCAAAAAAGTGAAAATATTCCTTATGAACATTTTCCTCTCATATAGCTCGAATTTTTGAACATCCTCATCCTCAACAGGTTTGTGACAGACTTCCACAAACTGAGCAACCCGACATCTCCAGGAAGGCAAGCAGCTCACTAAGATTCAGACTCAGCAAACGATTTTTCCTCTCCCCCAGGCACTCAATGCAATGGATACCATTTATTTCTAAGGAGGAATTATTGATCCAGGTGGATATCAGTGGCCACCCACCTTCTCCAACTGGCTCAAAATAGTTTTTTTGGCAATTTTGGAAATTTACTATTTTTAGCAGTTTTTAACTTTTGAGGCCATTTTGAGGGCCTAAATGAAGGTTTTTCAGGATTGAGCTTCTCAATTACTACCAAGGTCATTATTGAGGCCTCAAAATGAATCTCCTTGATGATACCTTTCCAATGGGCTATCATACCCCTAAAACGGAGATCGTATGCAAAAGTTACGACCCCGGGAAGTTATGCACTAACTTACCCAAACGGGGCCTACATGACTTTTGGCGCTTCATCTCCTAGGGTTAGGTTTTTGGATGTATAGGGTTTTGGGAATTCCTATTTATTGTAAAAAGGCCTTTAGAGCCTCATTGTAATCATCTTCTTGCGAGTGATTGCACCCATCACATCTTTTCTCAGAGATAAGTCGCCACCATTCCAGCAAGCTTGTTTCCACTGCATTTTACAGTTTCAACTTATTTTCTTATTGAATAGAAAACTAGTTTTACTGTATCTCTGTTATTTTGTGTTAAGAACCTATTAATAATCCATATTCATTTCATTCTTCTCATAAAATCTGGATCAGTGGTATCAGAGTAGGCTGCTCTTGATCATTTTTTTTTCAGTGAATGTCCCCGACGAGGTCCAAGTATAGCAAGTTGGGTCTTGAGCTTGTCTCTCTTCAAGACAATCACTCTCGTACACCCAAGAAACCCTCAATGGAAGAAGAAAATAAAAACAATGGAGAAAACGATCCTATCAATCTGTTGCTTGAGAAAGCACTAACGCGATAGAGGGATGAAATGATGGAGAATTTTTCCCACATCCTTCAACGCTTTCCGATAGCAGCAGTCACATCTTCATCAAGCAACCACTTTGGAGGCACCTCACCTTTCAAGGTACAAGTTAATTTTGATATTCCTATATTTGAAGGAAAGATAGATGCAGAAGCCCTAGAAAAATGGTTAACTCTGCTAGAAGGTTATTTCTTTGTTCACAATTTTTCTGACAAAGAAAATATCACCTTCACACTCCTTAAAGCTCTCCCTCATGTCAAAAATTGGTGGGAAACTTACTGGGAGAGAAGTTCCACAGAGTAGTTTGGAATATATGGGGTCGATCCTACTTGGGATTTTTTTGTGGATGTGGTAAAGGAACAGTATTACCTTGTTGGAAACTACGAGGACCAGTACATGAGGTGGACCACATTGCAGCAAGAGAGGGGCCAAGCAGTTTCGGAGTTCACCAATACCTTCCATACCTTGCACACCAAGCTGGGTATAAAAGACTCTGAGCGAAATTTGGTTCTGAAATACCGTGGGGCTCTACACAAATACATCTAGACTGAAATGAATTTTTTGGACATCTCATCACTCAGTGTTACTTATCGATATGTAGTTAAAATCGAGCAGAAATTTAAGCAGCAGAAAAAACAGGAGTTTGGGTCTGCAAATCCACAACAACAAAAGTATGAAAAAGATGACACTAAAAACTAGTCTCCTGAAAACCAGTCCAAAACAAAAGAAAAGAAAGGTCATGGGAAGACAAAGAAGGACACCAGAAAATGGTGCGATTTCCACAAAATCCCTTGGCACAATACTGATGAATGTCGCTCAAAACAGTCATTGGTGACCGAGATCAAAGACAAAGAGCCAAACACTGATTCTGAAAATACTAGTAAAGGACAAATCATTAACGTGGACCCCACTGCCATTGTCGCAACCACAACAATTGAACCAGAAGAACCAACGGATTCTGAAGAGGGGGAGCACATTTTTCATTCACAGATGTGGGTGAAGGGGACCCCACTACATTTTATTGTTGATATTGGAAGCCAGAAGATCCTCATCTCAACAGAGGTCGTCAAACAGTTGGGATTGTCGACAACACCACACCTGCAGTCATACAACACCGGTTGGCTTCACCAAGGATGAGATCTTCATGTCAGCCAATAGTGTCGATTGTCATATGACATCCAGCCCTTCAAGGATGAGGTATTATGTGATGTTTCCCCACTGGATGTTTGTGATGTTCTCTTGGGCCAGCCATATATGTGGAAGAGCCATGCTATTTATGAGTCTCGACCCTGTAGTGTCATTATTACTTTGAGGGGTCATCTCTACAAAATACCAGAGGTAGTTCCGACTATTGTTCCACCTAAAAAGTGCCGCAAGATAGTATCCCATACTGCAAAATTCAGCTTCATCACAATTTGTTCAAAAGGGGAACAAAAGGACATTGCAACCGCTACAGCCTCGCCCCAAAACCTTCTATCCAACAGAAGCAGGTCGACAAGGTTGAAACAAAGCACAAATATACCTTATGCACATTTTCCTCTCTTACAACTTGACTTGTTGAACAGCCTCAACAGGTTGGTGACAGACTTCCACAAACTGAGCACTGCGACGTCTCCAGCAAGGCAAGCAACTCACCAAGATTCAGACTCAACAAACGCTTTTTCCTCTCCCTCGGTCACTCAACGCAATGGAGACCATTGCATCCTAAGGAGGGAGGATTGATCCAGGTGGATGTTAGTGGCCACCCACCTTCTCCAACTGGCTCAAAACAGTTTTCTAGCAATTTTGGCAATTTACTATTTTTAGCAGTTTTTAACTTCCGGGGCCATTTTGAGGGCCTAAATGAAGGTTTTTCAGGATCGATCTTCTCAATTAATTCCTAAGTATTAATTGAGGCCCAAAAATGAATCTCCTCGATGATACCTTTCCAACGGGCTATCATACGCCTAAAACGGAGATCGTATGCAAAAGTTACGACCCCGGGAAGTTAATGCACTAACTTACCCAAATGGGGCCTACATGACTTTTGGCGCTTCATCTCTTAGGGTTAGGTTTTTGGATGTCTAGGGTTTTGGGAATTCCTGTTTATTGTAAAAATATCTTTAGAGTCTCATTGTAATCATCTTCTTGTGAGTGATTGTAGCCATCACATCTCTTCTCAGAGATAAGTCGCCACCATTCCAGCAAGCTTGTTTCCATTGCATTTTACAGTTTCAGCTTATTTCCTTATTGAATAGAAAAATAGTTTTACTGTATCTTTGTTATTTTGTGTTAAGCACCTATTAATAATCTGTATTCATTTTGTTCTTCTCATAAAATCTGGATCAGTGGTATCAGAGCAGGCTGCTCTTGGTCATTTTTTTTTCAGTGAATGTCCCTGACGAGGTCCGAGTATAGCAAGTTGGGTCTTGAGCTTGTCTCTCTTGAAGACAATCACTCTTGCACACCCAAGAAACCCTCAATGGAAGAAGAAAATAAAAACAACGGAGAAGACAATCATATCAATCTGTTGCTTGAGAAAGCACTAACGCAACAGAGGGACGAAATGATGGAGAATGTTTCCCACATCCTTCAACGCTTTCCGATAGCAGCAGTCACATCTCCATCAAGAGACCACTTTGGAGGCACCTCGCCTTTCAAGGTACAAGTTAATTTTGATATTCCTATATTTGAAGGATAGATAGATGCAAAAGCCCTAGAAAAATGGTTAACTCTGCTAGAAGGTTATTTCTTTGTTCACAATTTTTCCGACAAAGAAAAGATCACCTTCACACTCCTTAAAGTTCTCCTTCATGTCAAACATTGGTGGGATACTTATTGGGAGAAAAGTTCCACAGAGAAGTTTGGAATATATGGGGCCGATCCCACTTGGGATTTTTTGTGGATGTGGTAAAGGAACAATATTACCTTGTTGGCAACTATGAGGACCAGTACATGAGGTGGACCACACTGCGACAAGAGAGGGGCCAAGTAGTTCCAGAGTTCACCAATACCTTCCATACCTTGTGCACCAATATGGGTATCAAAGAATCCGAGCGAAATTTGGTTTTGAAATACCGTGGGGCTCTACATAGATACATCGAGACTGAAATGGATTTTTTGGACATTTCATCACTCAGTGTTACTTATCGATATGTTGTTAAAATCGAGAAGAAATTTAAACACCAGAACAAACGGGAGTTTGGGTCTGCAAATCCACAACAACAAAAGTATGAAAAATATGGCACTAACAAACAGTCTCCTGAAAACCAGTGCAAAACACAGGAAAAGAAAGGTCATGGGAAGACAAAGGACACCAGAAAATGGTGCGATTTCCACAAAAGCTCTTGGCACAATACTGATGAATGTCGCTCAAAACAGTCATTGGTGGCCAAGATCAAAGACAAAGAGCCAAACCCTGATTCTGAAAATACTGGTAAAGGACAGATCATTGACGTGGAACCCACTGCCATTTTCACAACCGCAACAATTCAACCAGAAGAACCAACAGATCCTAAAGAGGGGGAGCACATTTTTCATTCACAGATGTGGGTGAAGGGGACCCCACTGCATCTTATTGTTGACAATAGAAGCCAGAAGAACCTCATCTCAACAGAGGTCATCAAACAGTTGGGATTGTCAACAACACCACACCCGCAGTCATACAACATCAGTTGGCTTCGCCAAGGATGGGATCTTTGTGTCAGCCAATAGTGTCGATTGTCATATGACATCCATCCCTTCAAGGATGAGGTATTATGTGATATTTCCCCACTGGATGTTTGTGATGTTCTCTAGGGCCAGCCATATATGTGGAAGAGCCATGCTATTTATGAGTCTCGACCCCGTAGTGTCATTATTAATTTGAGGGGTCATCTCTACAAAATACCAGAGGTAGGTCCAACTATTGTTCCACCTAAAAAGCGCCGCAAGATAGTATCCCATACTGCAAAATTCAGCTTCTTCACAATCTGTTCAAAAGGGGAACAAAAGGACATTGCAACTGCTACAACCTCACCCCAAGCACCTTCTATCCAACAGAAGTAGGTCGACAAGGTTGCAACAAAGAGAAAATATTCCTTATGCACATTTTCCTCTCTTACAACTTGACTTGTTGAACAACCTCAACAGGTTGGTGACAGACTTCCACAAACTGAGCAGTGTGACGTCTCCAGCAAGGCAAGCAACTCACCAAGATTCGGACTCAGCAAACACTTTTTCCTCTCCCACGGGCACTCAACGCAATGGACACCATTGCTTCCTAAGGAGGGAGGATTGATCCAGGTGGATGTCAGTGGCCACCCACCTTCTCCAACTGGCTCAAAACAGTTTTTTAGCAATTTTGGCAATTTACTATTTTTAGCAGTTTTTAACTTCCGGGGCCATTTTGAGGGCCTAAATGAAGGTTTTTAAGGATCGAGCTTCTCAATTAATGCCTAGGTCATAATTGAGGCCCCAAAATGAATCTCCTCGACGATACATTTCCAACGGGCTATCATACGCCTAAAACGGAGATCGTATGCAAAAGTTACGACCCCGGGAAGTTAATGCACTAACTTACCCAAACGGGGCCTACATGACTTTTGGCGCTTCATCTCCTAGGGTTAGGTTTTTGGATGTCTAGGGTTTTGGGAATTCCTATTTATTGTAAAAAGGCCTTTAGAGCCTCATTGTAATCATCTTCTTGCGAGTGATTGCACCCATCACATCTCTTCTCAGAGATAAGTCGCCACCATTCCAGCAAGCTTGTTTCCACTGCATTTTACAGTTTCAGCTTATTTCCTTATTGAATAGAAAACCAGTTTTACTGTATCTCTGTTATTTTGTGTTAAGCACCTATTAATAATCTGTATTCATTTCATTCTTCTCATAAAATCTAGATCATATTGAGTCTAGATCTTCTCTTTCTTCTAGTGTTGATATCTTAGGATCAAATCTCATAGGAAGAGATCTTAGTACCCTTTGAACAATTACATATTATTTAATTTCTTATCCCGATCCTATGATTTCATTTACTATTTCATCGAAGTGTAAGAAGTAAGCTGCAATATTCTCATCTTCCTTCATCTTTAGTTGTTTGAATTGACCTCTGTAAGTTTGAAGCTTTGCTACTTTGAATCTCCTTCAAAAATATTTTAAAGTTTGTCCCAAATATCTTTAGTGGATTTAAAATGCATAAATTTGGTGTATAATGATTAAACAAGACCATTTAGAAGTGCATTTGTGGCTTTGGAATTATTTTGACCCAGTTTTATTGTTCTTTCACTTTTTGGCGGAACTGTTGGTTCTTTGTATCCATCTACTATAGACTGCCAAATTTCAAATCCATGTGCCTGTATATATGTTTTCATCCTTCTGCTCCATAATGCATACGTTTGTCCATCAAACTATGGTATTCCATGTTTATACATATTGTTTCTCTCCATGATCTACCTTTAAGTGGTTAAACTTATTCTTGAAGGAACCGAATCTGATACTAATTGTTGTATTATTGAGAGGGGGGGTGAATTAGTAATAGAGTAATGATCCTTTTTAACCACAAAATGAAAGTGTTATATCAATGTAGCATTATCATCCAATAGTTGCAGAGTAAATAAACAATGAAAAAATATAAAATCATACACATACATAGTACACCAGTGTTTTTACGTGGAAAACCAAAGCAGGAGAAAACCACAAAATGCTTTTTCTTATATGTCTTTAAGAATTACATTCATTGGAAGCACCAAATTCCTTTGTTTTCCAACTGCAACTGGAAGGAGGCTCCAACCCCCTAGTTTCTTAGGCTACAACCTGAAGGAAGCTCCAACTCTCCAATTCTCTGGCTACAACTAGAAGGAGGATACAACACCCTAGTTTCTTAGGCTACAACCTGAGGGAATCCTCAACTCTCCAATTCTCTGCCTACAACCAGAAGGACGCTACAACCCCCTATGTTCTTCGGCTACAACTGAAAGGTGGCTACAACTAACTGTCCGTGCCCCATCCAACCACTCTGACATAGAAGTAGAATGATGGAACCACTGTCACACTATCACTGTGATATATACTATTGTAAACATGTACCAATCAACCTATACCAATAACCCGAACCATGCATCAACCATGCATCAACCTGTACCTCAACCTATAATCAACATGTATCATAAACAAGTGCATCAACCATACACCAACCTGTACTAAACAAGCTATAATCAACCTGTACCATAAACAAGTGCATCAACCATGCGCCAACCTGTACCATGAACAAGTGCATCAACCATGCATCAAACCTGTACAAATAACCTGTCAGAACAACTTGTCCAAACAACATATCACAACAACCTGTCTCATCAATCTTATCAACCAAATAAGATCTAATTACTAAGATAAATCACCAAGACAACTCTCAAAAATGTGCATCAACCAAGCATAACACAACAACTCATAATCATCACCAAGATCAATATGTGCTTCTAATAATATACCAAGACAAGTATGTTACATCATCCATAAACCATGTGTCAACAATACTAATAAAAAGTGCCTCCAACCATGTACCAAGTATGTACCAATCATGTATCAACTANCATAATCATCACCAAGATCAATATGTGCTTCTAATAATATACCAAGACAAGTATGTTACATCATCCATAAACCATGTGTCAACAATACTAATAAAAAGTGCCTCCAACCATGTACCAAGTATGTACCAATCATGTATCAACTACTCATCAAGATGTACCAACATCATCAACTATACACCTAATGTATGTGCCAACTAATCAACTACTTGTCTCAACCAAGTAGCCAACATGTACCTCAACCAAAATCCCTCATCAATTTCATCATCCAAATCTGATTTGTAACTTTGTAATAGACCTGGTGTAGATGATCACATATCTGCAAACCTTCCTTAACTTTAACAACAAGAGACTATCATTTTCATCAAACTTTACTTTAGTCTCACATGACTAATTTTGGATTAGTCAACAACCCTAACTTGAAATAATCATAACTATGTACCTGTAATGAATAAAGATCTAAAAATAGTATACAATGTTCTTCAGTGTATTTTATGCAATTACTCCAGACTGCACTTCTTGGAACCTCTCATAAAAGGAGTTATAGAAAAAATGACATACCTTGATGAATTTTGGCTTATTCTAGAGAGAGAACTTGTAGAGAGTGCCTCGCACAGAATATTTGTTGTATGGATCTGAAAATTGTACACAGAATACAACAGACTGTACTCTAACCAATAAATTTTGTCTTACTGAATTTGGATCTTTTATGAAGAATTTATGACATTTTTACCTGAAACACTTGTTTTAGACTAGTTTGAGGACTAGCAACAAACCCTATTTTCTACTACGTGTAACTCCAAAAATACAACGACCCACAAGATGGAATTTGTATCAAAGATACTTGGATATGTACTTTACTCAATGGCCTCCCAATTTCACCGTTTGAATCATTCTAGAAAAAACTTTATTGCTAAAATGGTGAGATGGCTTGTAAATAACATACCTTAGAAAGCATCATCAAAAGAATTCATCCTCCCTTGAATTTCAGCCTTCTTTACTTCACCTTCCCTCTGAAATTCATATTAGATATCCTTTGGTTACCTCGGTCACCTATAGATATTCAATATGCTCAAGTGTGATTAAAATGAGAGAGCCTTTCCTCTTATTTATACTTTCATGTAGCTTCGTCAAGGGGTTACCGTTTAACCATCTTAACCTACTTTCCTTATTTTAGGGTTAACCTACTTCTAACCACTTTCCCACTTAGTAATTTCTCCATTAACTTTATTATTTAAATAATTTCTTTTGTATTCACTTTGACTTATAGTACACTCATCACTTCACTTTATTATTTACCTTCTAAATTCTCTTAAACCACTTTGACTACTTTGACATTTTGGGGATTCTAGATGATTCATGAGGGTTCTCCAACTTCATATGGCCATAACTCTCTAACCGTGAGGAGTTAGGTGACATTATACATACCACTGGAAATGGTGTGACATGTACTATCCATCTAGAATATTATTACCTAAAAATATATCAAAACTCATGTCATTATCCATCAAACAAACTTGGGTCCATTACCCAAACCTTTGTGCTACCGAAATTTGCTACTAGACTTTCTTCAGGAGTTGACATCAATGAAAACCAACCCAAATAATCAACATTATGTTGGTATATTTATTGTGGGAATTTGGATATTGATTTGGATAGTATGGCACAATATTGTAGACAAGGTTAATACTTTAATCATAAACTTTTGTTTTCCTTCATAAGCGCTCTCTTATGGCCTAATGTGCATTTTTCTAATCCACTTAGAGTTGATAAAACACTCTACCTTAAACCTTGAATTCAAATATTATTAATTTAAATCAATTTGTATGATATATCTTAAAATTACATGATAGGGGTGGCAGGCATGGGCGGAATCCTCATTGATCCCAAAGGAAAAAATGAACTATCCTACGCATGGGGACTCAAAATTTTCTCTAACAATCAAGCTAAAGAATATGCATTTTTACAAGGACTAAGAATGACACTTATCATCCTATCCATTCCCTCACATTGTTAGGTGATTCAAACATCATCATCCAGTTGATGAATAAAAAATCCATTCCAATTGATTGCAATCTTGTGCCAATTTTGGATCAGGTTTATCAAGAGGCCTTTAGGTTTCACAAAATAACCTTTTTCTAGGTCCTAAGGGAGAACAATATGGTCACTGACTCTCTTGCTAATGAAGCTACTAGATTGAAAATGGGGTTTTTAAGGGATAATGGTTCATTATCTATCAAACTATACCCTAAGTATTTTCATGCACTCAATGGAAGTACCTTCAATTTAATGAGCCACATGTCAATCATGAAATAACACCACTACCAAATATTTTCAATAAACACAAAGATCCATAATCCCCCTTCACACATGTTCGAATTGGTGGAGAACTGTAATTTTGAATGTGTTTTGGTCTTATATTCTAATTGAGGTTTGATAATGGAAACTCATTGCGTGGACAACACGAAGGCTTGTGGGACACCTCCCTTATTCGTTATTCATCACTGGGATTATGCAATAGTTCTCTCCATGTT
Organism: Picea engelmannii; assembly: GCA_009831015.1. Lineage (NCBI taxonomy): Eukaryota > Viridiplantae > Streptophyta > Pinopsida > Pinales > Pinaceae > Picea > Picea engelmannii. The sequence goes on along the minus strand of ML799006.1, from coordinate 40,927 downwards.
GGCCCTTTCTTCCAGATTGGTGAATTTGAAGAATGCTTGCCTTTTTCTTTGTTTGTTTGTAGCCTTTGGTTTTGGGATTCTACAAGCCAAATGTGCTTGGTGTTTTTATTTCTTTAGTTTGGAGGCACTCTAGTTTTGGGTGGACTGTCCCTTTTGGAATGATGTCACCCTATATGAAAATATCACACCTAGTTCACATAATTTAATAAAGTGGGTTGGGTATCGTTGTCTTTGGATTAGAATCCTCGTGGTATTTTCTAGTTTGATAGAAGATATTTTGGGTTTAATGTTTCATTTCTATTTGCTTATTTGGCTCTAGTACTTCATTTTAAATAGGCTCCCTGTGATTGTAATTGCATATATAAATTGTATATATCTATGAGAGATTAGGAGGGTCTTAACATCACGCGAGGAAATCATTTAAGGTAACAAGACTTCTATATTCACCATCAAAACCAAGGTGCATGAAAATGAACAACATATAGTTTCCCAAATTGCTTCTATCATGTATTCTTTGGTTCAATTAAAGTAGCAAATTGTTATCCTTGATGTAGAATGTGGCATGTTAAGAAATCTAATTGTCCACTTGAGTAAATATGCTTATGCGACGGATTCCAATCAAAGGGTGTCTATTCATTCATAACATAGAGAACCAAAAGAGGAGGACACAATGCACCAACTCTTTCAAGATATGGAGATAGGGGAAGAAGAGTACGTGCCAACCAATATTGGCTTGGAAGAAGCAACAAGGTTCCATATTTTCTTATAAGAGTATGCTTTTTAAAGTTATATGCATATAGGTACTTTTTATAAAATCTATACTAGTAGTAAATACTGGGAATTTTGGCCAGCAAACATATGTAAATTTCGTATTTTAGTCCAAAACTATTCTTCTTGTTTGAAACTTGAAGACATGTAGTTTGAAGTATTAGTGTCTTTTAGCTTAGCTACAACCTTTTATCATTAATATAAATTTTCTAGTTTCGATATAAATATTAAAAATAAATAAGATAAAATATAAAAATAAAAATAAAACAAACAAACAAACATTTCGTTATGATTTTTAGGCCCATTAGCCATTGCACCAAGTATCAAAATAAACATACACTGGAGACAAGATCATTCACACAAGAGAAAAGTATTTTTGCTTTCCTTGAGATAAAAAATACTAACCTTGATTTTCTAAGAAGAATGGATCTAGCTTCTATGTAATCTCTTCTAAGTATTCCCTCCTCTCACACTATACACAAATTCCTTCTATTTGTTCTCACACTTTCGAATGAAAAAAGTTGAAAATGCAATGCCCCCAAATGAAATGGTATAATCCAAAACCCTAATTCTTCAAATACATGTTATAAATTGAAATGCAAGTTTATGAAGCTTACAAAACTTATAGAAAGTGCAATCACATTCTTTTCCCAAGTCCTAATTCACAGAACCTCAAATCTTAGCTTGATCCCAAGTTTGGTGAGATGGAGGCCAAAGGAGAGAGAAAAAATCAATTTTGGATAAATGACCATGAATTATTTTTTTGCAGAGAAGATGCTTCGAGGGATAGAAAACTATAATCACCTATTTCAGTTGAGCACACTTTTCAAGAACAAGTCTAGCCATTATCAAATAGTTACCTTAACTGAAGAGTTTCCAAACATGTAAAAGTTAACCCTAGGTTAGTTGAAAATGAGTCACTTGTGATGGGATTCTAATGTTGTGGGGCCCTTCTTTAATTTCTACTCGAACTTCATCTTCAAGCATGTTCAACCTTCAATAGTGAAGACCTGAATATGAGCTCCTCATCTTCTTCCAAATCAAGAAACAATTTTCTAATAGTGTAGATATGCCCAAATGTCCCCTCTTATAGAACAACTTGAGTACGTTCTCATTCAAAAACGTTTAGAAATATTATTTTTTGAAATCTCATATTTACCCTATGGAATGTATGTATATATATATATATATATTTAAAATTGACCATTGGATGGTAAGCTCAAATTATATTTGTGAACACATTGATCAATATATATTCATAGGGAAATTGATGAACCTTGTTGGTTTTAATAAGTATTAAAAATCTCAAGTTACTTCCTCCTTTTTGACAAACAAATTATGGAAGAATAATTCGGAAAGGAAAATAAATCCGTCGAACAATTTTTTTTCAATGAAATGTTGAAAAGGAGGAAAAATTTGTACCTTAAATATTTTAATTTAAGGGGGTGGACATTATTATTTTAAGTTGAGGTCTATGATGAAAAGGGAGGAATACTCATTTTTTAGGGCCCTCACACCCACTATGATTTGCTAACACATTCTACATTTTCCCTATCACATAGACTATTATAGAGTATCCTTATTTCCTTTCACCATGGATGATTTTTATGAGGATGAAGAATTGGCTCTTTAGAAACTCCAAGAAATTAGTGAGTTGAAATATGTCTTT
>ML799006.1:17224-38440 GCA_009831015.1 Picea engelmannii | reverse complement strand
GAGTATCCTTATTTCCTTTCACCATGGATGATTTTTATGAGGATGAAGAATTGGCTCTTTAGAAACTCCAAGAAATTAGTGAGTTGAAATATGTCTTTTTATAGGAATCTCATGTCAAACTTTGAGATGAAATTACTTCCTTGAATGTTATTAATGAGAAGCATCATGATAGGATTTCCTTGTTGCAAGCCATTGTTTCTCAATGGAAGAATGTTAATATCATGTTTAAGGAGAATGTTATTTATTATAGATCTATAATACTCAACTTCATAATGAAGTTTCTTCTTTGCATGATATTTTTTTTAACCATAACAAAAAAAATATATTCATCTTAAAAGGGGGTTGTAGTGAGGCTAGCACCATGTACATTCATCAAAATTCAGAGATGTCTCTAAAATTGAACTAATTTCTATACATAGTATGCTAAACTTTGAAACTTTTTCCAGATGTGAGTTCTAGGTGAATACACTTATGGCTTGCTTAACACACTCACCCAAAAAACTTGTAATTCAAAAAAACATTCACATCATTATGGGTGGAAACTACCTTGAGCTTCCTTACCCTCTTTCAAGTGAGGGGGAATTGGTTCCTCGATCTCCATAGGATCTATGATCTAACATATAGTATCCTCCTCCCTTATTCCTACTTGTAGATAATTTGAGCATTGCATTCCACCTCCAATGAGTGAATCCCTTGCTTCTGGAGAAGAATGAGAGTCATGTTATTTGCATTTTCTGTAGCCCTAGCCTACTACAACAAATCTATGTTGTTTTCTTGGGTGATTTCTTCATGCCTGTACAAAATTCTATGGTTTTCCTTTAACTCTGAATTATCCATGATAGTAAGGGATATTCCTTTCACAACAAGATTTAAACAATCTCGAAAACAGACCAATCCCCAACAAAAAAAAAATATTTTCAACCCCTTGACAGATTGACTAAAATAACAAGTCTCTATCCCCACAACTCCTTCCTAAAGCATATAATTTCTCCATACGAACGTGTACTAAGAACACAAACTGAGGAACTAGGGCTTGTGCGGTCGAGATGAAGGCATTTCCCCCCATTGAGAAGATGATACAATCTGAATCTACCTCCCTTAGATGCATCTGTTTAGAGTTGATGTTCCCACATTATACCTCTACTCTTGGAACTAGAATAGATTCAAAATCTATATTTCCCACCCTCAAAACATAGGCTAAACCAAAAGGAGGGAAGAACCTAATATACCACAAGTGATACATTGTCCCATATATCGATGAAGATCACACAAGAAGGAATTTAATTACCTCAAGACTATATTGATATGAAAAATGTGGGACCTATGGAGGCCACATGCCATCCATCCCTACATATCCTCCATTTGTTGATGTGAAATTATTATGAATTGGGTTGAGCTCCATTGATTAATTATTGTATATGGTAGTGCTTGGAACCCATTTTTAATAATGGAACCAGGACTCAATGATGATGTTGTTGATATTATGGTAGCTACGGTAGGTATTAACCTCCATGTGTAACCTTTGGCTAGAATAGAATATTTTGGAAGCAAGAGAAACACTAAATAGATGTGTAGAAACCCTAGAAGACAAGTCAGCTCAGTAAAAGAATTAATATTAAAGTATTAGATTCTAAAAGGACAAGTCAGCTCGGTAAAAGAATTAATATTAAAGTTTTATATTCTAAAAGGACAAGTTGGCTCAGGAAAGTGATAAGAACCACTATAAGTAAGAGATGATCTATATCATTTGTACACACACACTTCACACACTCTCTCAGTAAAGTTTGGCGCAAGTTTGGAGCTGTAGCTGCAAGGATGGAAGGTGGATCTTCTAGGATGGTTCTTGGTCTCTCTCTCTAGCACCATATAGCCCAAGATGTGTTCTCTATCCTCTAGTATATCTTGGTGCTGTTGTTGGTGACGATTCTTGGTGGTATTCTTGGTAAGTGAAAATGCAACTGCAACTGCTGCAGTTGAGTATTGTTCTTGTTCTGTGGTTTTGAGACTTTCTGTTTGGTGAGCTATCTTTGGAGAAAGATGAACTCTCTTGGTTATCTGTATTAGAATATAATGGATGTGCTTGTTTTACCATTGACAATATCACTATTGTCACCCAACCATAGGCCGAAGCCACCCTTCAAGCACCTTAACCTTGATAGAGAATCACTTCGGAAGAAAACCCTAGGCTAGATAGCCAAACAAAGGGTAGTGCACCTTTTCCCAAGGATAGCGCACCAACAAGATATGATCAGATAGTCCAAACCCTAACCAAGAGATAGTCCAAGCCAAACATGATCTGCTAGCTGCAACAACTGCAATAGCAGCTCTTCTCTAACCCTACGCACAAAACTGGGCATTGCAGTGTGCACAAGTGTTTCTCTGCAATTCTAAGACTACATGCCAAAATGAAGACTGGCCTCCTGTATTTATAGTAATTTTGGCTAACCGCATGGGCTGACTTCTCATTCTGGGTATCTGTCTGTTCAGTATATATTATTTCTTCTGGCCGACTTCTTCTCTTGGAGGCTAATAACCTAATATAAATTATCTTCTTGAACCAACAAGTCTTCTAGGGTTATTAGCCAACTCATTAGGGTTTCTTCTTACTTCCCGGAGTATTCTATTCTTGTCAGGTTTACACATGGAGGTAAATACCTCCCGAAACTACCATAATATCAACACTCCCTCCTAGCTAGGGAGGTATTACAGGTAATGGTCTTGAGTACAAACATACCATTCACCCGGTAGCATCAACATAGTTGTATAGACTATCTCATGACTAGATCACGAGCACCATCATCATCATCAGTGTCATCAACTGCATCATCTCTTGAAACTATACTCTATCCAATTAATCAGTCGTGATACTCACTCCATAGAGTGACACAAGAGCCTTTCTTCTAATCTAGAAGAGTAAATGTTCTGAACCATTTTCTGTCTGGGAAATCTCTCTTCATTGATCATCCATCTAGCTGATAATCATTTTCAACACTGCTGATAATATTCAAGTCAATCAGAATAATATCATTCAATAGAGCACAATTGTGTCTATCCATACTAGTATACAACTATAATCCAATGGTACACTACCACATAGGGTAGCACACAGATACTTGATCAAAGAGTGGAACACATCCACCACAATAGTATACATCTACTATCTAGAAACATATGGTTTTCATAACAATCATTTGATATCAACCTTCATAGAAACAATGTTATGATATAAAATGAATCATCTGGTCCATTATTCCACTCACATCTGTGGGATCTTGGAAGATCATCTACGCTCAGAAGGTCAAACATCAATGATGAGATATCTGGACTATTCTTTTCAAGCAAGGAAGAACAATTGTCCTGATTTATGAGCCTGGACCATTCCACACCCTAGGCCATTCCTCCGACACAAGACAATGTGTAACCTGGAGAGAATGAATCTTCCCTAAGGAATGTTTGTCCTTGATTGTTGAACTTGGACCATTCCCCACCCTGGGCCATTCCTCCGGCAATAAACAAAGTGCAGGCTTGAGAGAATGAATCTGCCCTAAGGAATGACTGTCGAGACCATTTCCCATGTTAACCACAAGAGGAAATGACTATCCTACACCAACCTCCAAAATAGACCATTCCTCATGTTAACCACAATGAAAATCATTGTCCGGCGAGGTGGGCCAGTATTCTTGAGTAATGATCCAGATTATTTTCAGCACGAAATGAGATCGGAGATATAATAAAGAAATGCACAGAGATATCGCAGATATTCAATAATATAACAGAAATGTATCAGAGATGCAACCATAAACACAGATATACAGTAATACATGATTTCTATTAATTAAAGAAATGTACAGAGACTGTAAAAATACAGAGTGAAAGACTCACTAGAATGGTGGCAGCTTATCTCTGAGAAGAGATGTGACAGCTACTCGCATTCGCAAGAAGATGATTAAAATGAGGTTCTGAAGGCCTTTTTACAATAAGCAGAAATTCAAAAATCCCTAGACATCCAAAAACCTAACCCTAGTAGATGAAGCGCCAAAAGTCATGTGGGCCCCATTTGGTTAAGTGAGTACATCAACTTCCTGGGGTCGTAACTTTTGCATACGATCTTCGTTTTAGGTGTCTGATAGCTCATTGGAAAGGTATCGTCGAGGAGATTCATTTTTGGGGCTCAATCATGACTTTGGTTATCATTCAAGACCCCAATCTTGAAAAACCTTTATTTGGACCCTCAAAATGGCCCCGAAAGTTAAAACCTGCTAAAAATAGTAAATTGCCAAAATTGCCAGAAAACTGTTTTGATCCATTTGGAAAAGGTGGGTGGCCACCGATATCCACCTAGATCAATCCTCCCTCCTTAGGAAGAAATGGTCTCCATTGCATTGAGTTCCCATGGGAAAGGGAAAAGCATTTGTTGAATCTGCATCTTGGTGAGCTGCTTGTCTCGCTAGAGACGTCGTGCTGCTCAATTTGTGGAAATCTGTCACGAACCTGTTGAGGTTGAGGCTATTCAACAAGTTGAGATACATGAGAGGACGATGTGCAGAAGGAATATTTTCACTTTTCTGTAGCCTTGTTGACCTTCTTCTGTTGGATAGAAGGTGCTTGGGGCAAGGCTGTAGTGGTTGCAGTGTCTTTTTGAACAGATTGTGAAGAAGCTGAATTTTACAGCATGAGATAATACCTTGCGACACCTTTTAGGTGGAACAATAGTCATAACTACCTCTGGTATTTTATATATATGAACCCCCAAAGTAACAATGACACTACGGGGTTGAGACTCATAAACAACATGGCGTCTCCACATATATGGTTGGCCCAAGAGAACATCACAGACATCCAGTGGGGCAACATGACATAATACCTCATCCTTGAGGGTTGGATGTCATATGATAATCGACACTGTTGGCTGACACAGAGATCTCGTCCTTGCCGAAGCCACCCGATGTTGTATGGCTGCGGGTGTGGTGTTGTCAACAATCTCAACTGTTTGACGACCTCTGCTGAGATGAGGTTTTTCTGGCTTCCACTATCAACAATAAAATGTAGTGGGGTCCCCTTCACCCACATCTGTGAATGAAAAAGGTGCTCCCCATCTTTAGGATCTGTTGGTTCTTCTGGTTGAATTGCTGCGATCGTGACAATACCAGTGGGTTCTCATCAATGATATGTCCTTTTCCAGTATTTTTAGAATCAGGGTTCGGCTCCTTGTCTTTGATCTTGGCCACCAATGACTATTTTGAGCGACATTCATCAGTGTTGTGCCAGGGGATTTTGTGGAAATCACACCATTTTTCGGTGTCCTTCTTTGTCTTCCCATGACCCTTCTTTTCTTGTGTCTTAGACTGGTTTTTGGGAGATTATTTGTTAGGGTCGTCTTTGTCATATTTTGGTTGTTGCGGATTTGCAGACCCAAATTCCCGTTTGTTCTAGTGCTTAAATTTCTTCTCAATTTTAACAGCATATCGATAAGTAGCGCTGAGTGATGAGATGTCCAGAAAATCCATTTCAGTCTGGATGTATATGTGTAGAGCCCTACGGTATTTCAGAACCAAATGTCACTCGGAGTCTTTGATACCCAGCTTGGTGCACAAGGTATGGAAGGTATTTGTGAACTCTGGAACTGCTTGGCCCCTCTCTTGCTGTAGTGTGGTCCATCTCATGTACTGGTCCTCATAGTTTCCAATAGGGTAATACTGTTCTTTTACCGCATCCACAAAAAAATCCCAAGTGGGATTGGCCCCATATATTCCAGACTCCTATGTGGAACTTTGCTCCCAATAAGTTTCCCACCAATGTTTGACATGAGGGAGAGATTTAAGGAGTGCGAAGGTGATCTTTTCTTTGTCGAAAAAATTGTGAACAGAGAAATAACATTCTAGCAGAGTTAACCATTTTTCTAGGGCTTCTGCATCTATCTGTCCTTCAAATACAGGAATATCAAAATTAACTTGTACCTTGAAAGGCGGGGTGCCTCCAAAGTGGCCACTTGATGAATATGTGCCTGATGCTATCGACAGGTGTTGAAGGATGTGGGAAAATTTCTCCATCATTTCGTCCCTCTGTTGAGTGAGAGCTTGCTCAAGCAACAGATTGATAGGATCGTCTGCTCCGTCGTTTTTATTTTCTTCCACCATTGAGGGTTTCTTGGGTGTGTGAGAGCAATTATCTTCAAGAGAGACAATATCGAGACCCAACTTGCTATAATCAGACCTTGTCGGGGACATGCACTGAAAAAACAATCAAGAGCAACCTGCTCTGATACCACTGATCCATATTATTTTTGGCACGAAATGAGATCGGAGATATAATAAAGAAATGCACAGAGATATTGCAGATATTCAATAATATAACATAAATGTATTAGATATGAAACCATAAACACATATATATAGTAATACATGATTTCTATTAATGAAAGAAATGTATAGAGACTGTAAAAATACAGAGTGAAAGACTCGCTAAAATGGTGGCAGTTTATCTCTAAGAAGAGATGTGACGGCTACTCGCATTCGTAAGAAGATGATTACAATGAGGCTCTGAAGGAATTTTTACAATAATCAGGAATTCCAAAACCCTATACATCCAAAAACCTAACCCTAGGAGATGAAGCGCCAAAAGTCATGTGGGCCCCGTTTGGGTAAGTGAGTACATCAACTTCCTGGGGTCGTAACTTTTGCATACGATCTCCGTTTTAGGCGTGTGATAGCTCATTGGAAAGGTATTGTCAAGTAGATTCATTTTTGGGGATCAATAATGAATTTGACTATCATTGAGGACCTATATCTCTAAAAACCTTCATTTGGACCCTCAAAATTGCCTCAGAAGTTAAAACCTGCTAAAAATAGTAAATTGCCAAAATTGCCAGAAAATTGTTTTGAGACATTTGGAAAAGGTGGGCGGCCACCGATATCCACCTGGATCAAGTAATACTGAATAAGAGAGATTAAAATAGACCACTTCCCATGTTAACCACAATGGGAAGTCACTGTCTATGGTACATCAACAATCTGAACCATTTTCCAAACTGAAAAATTTCTGTCCGTCACAAATCTCAATCCACTTTCTGAACTGAAAAGAAGTTGCTCATCCTGGACCATTTTTAGAAATGAAAAGTGATTTTCCATCAATAAATAACACATCATTTCTCCCTCCCAACTTGGGAGTCATATCTTCGTTTTTCAATAAGGAATTCGTCTCCACAAGCTCCAACGTGAGTACGCAAAATCTTTCATCCTGGACAGAAGATTTACCAAAATATTTGCTTATCTGCTCATCCGTGGAGATATGTATCAAAGAACCACTTTCTCCTTTCTGTACTTTATCACGGATAATGTAATGCTTGATTTCAAATATACTTCGGTCTGGAACACTGGTTTTCTCTAAAGGCTTCATGTAGCTCTAATCAATAAAGTATATCATTGTTGGAAAACTGGAACATATCCATGTGGCACTTCTTCTATCATCATGAGATCTGATCTTCTGAGTAATCATCATAATATAATATCTCTATTATAGAAAGCCTTCACCACACTTCTGTTGTGCACTGGAGGTTCTCTACCAAGTTATCTTCTTCCATCTACATACAAGGGTCTCTTTCTGGTATGCCTCAAAGTCTTGAGGTTGCTCTTCATACTCTCTTTATTCAATTTCTCTAGAGAACATTCTTTGCATTCATCTGATGTAGAACTCCAACCCATGGATATCGTGGATGATATAATGACTCATGTAGAGGTATGACTGGTTTACTAGAACAAGTAATCATCATATTCTTCTCCCTCCATCTGGGAGAACCTCTAGTTCTAGATCTTGGAATGCTTGCATATATACGTTGTTATTCATCACTACTTTCAGTTCCTCTGCTTGATTGCTTTTAGTGAGTTCATATCAGGCTGGTAATATTGTGATTCTTAATACAATGGCTGGTTGTTCTAGCTTGTCTTTCTTTCTTGGAATCTTCATGCTCTTCCTAATTTTTTTCTTTATCTCTTGGGTCCATGGAGTTTCTTATAGATTCAATGCCCTAAATATTCCACTTCTTCCTTTCACTATAGGATCACGGATGTGGATGGAAAACTAGGGATACTTCAAGGTTTCTCTTCGAAGAAGACTTCTTTTGAGTTTGAACTTTAACACGTACTGTCTTTTATGGCTGCTACCATGGATATATACTTCATCATCTTCAATGGATCATAGGATTAGCTCCCTCCTAATCCTTGCTTCATGTATGAGTGCACATAATCGACTCCCTCGGTCTACCAAAGTCCATTCTTTTTTCTGCATATTTATTGTCTTCTGCAATATATAATTGTCTCTCTTTGTCTAAAAAAGTCCACGCTTCCGTCTTATTGTCTTCTACATAACGTCATAAGTCTTTCTCCAATTTCCTCTTGATCGCTAACTTCTTTCTGTCTTTGCTTCTTCTAAGTCTCTTCCTGATTGATTATGATTTCGGCTTATCTTGTAATAGCTTTCACATGATTTGTTTGATGTGTTTCATCCTTTGTATTATCTAACTTGTATAATGATAGCGGCCCTTATCTTGTTTTTCTTCCATAGGTATAGTTCTTATTGTAACATATTATCTTCTAAGAGATATATATGCAAGATATGTACAGAGACTATGTAAACACGATATGTACAAGAAATCAGAAGAGTATTGTTACCTTAAGAAGAAGAAGTCTCTTTCATCCTGCTTAGTATTCTTTGTAGGTTCCTTTTCTTAGGCAACTGATGATTTGTGTTTCTCCTTCCTTTTCTTTAACTCAGGACACTGATTCTTGTAGTGACCATACTTTCGACAGTTGAAGAATTGTATTTCTGAAATATCTTTCTCTTGATTTGTCTTCCTCTTTGAACCAAACTTCCTTTTGTTCCTAAAATTCTTGAATCTTGTTGTGAAGGCTTGATCATCTACTTATTTTGGGGTTTCTCTTTTGCACCGATCCTTGACTCTTCTTGAGCACAGCAAGTCCAAAGTTCTTCAAATGTAGGATACTCCTTCCTTGTGTTCATGCTTGCGGCAAATGCATCCCACATCTTGGGAATACCATTGAGTACTATGTTTACCAATTCCTTCTATGAAATGATCTCTTCAATAGCTTGTAGTTGATCTCTTAACTGGGATATCTTCACAAAGAATGATGTTATGCTATCATCATTATTCATATTCATGTCACGAAGCTCATTCTTTAGACTCATTATTTGTCCAATGTTTCTGACTGAGAAGAGGTTTGTCAGGTCATCATACATCTTCTTTGATGAGCCAAGATGGGAGATGTAGGGTATCAAGTGGTATTTTATAGACTCCACTATGATACTCATGGCATTGGTGTCACCTTCTTTGAACTTCTCCATAACTGCAACGTTCTGCAGTTCCTTCTCTTTCCCTTCTTCAAACTCTGGTTCCACAATCTTTCCTTTCACGATATCCAACACTTTATTCTTGGCAAGGCTGAGGTCAATCCTTGTCTTCCACGCTATGAATTTTGAAGCTCCATCTAACTTGTTTTCTGACTTCATAGAATAATTCATGGCTGCTTTGACTTAGTCAAACCCTAGATTTGACCAAAAACTCAAACTTGATGTCTTGGCTTGTTGAGAGTACCAGAAGATGCGCTAGGCTAGGGCACATTGTTCTATCCAAAAATTAGGTCAATCCCTCCACTTAAGGTGCCTCAATGAGAGGATTAGGGTTTCTGCAACTGCACCTGCTAGTAACCCTAATGACAATGCTATGGTGACTACTCCTACTAGAAACCCCAGTGGAAGTTCTTCAACGAGATTAATATCCTTATGACTATGTTTCCTTCCAGCGGTTAGACTAAATGAAGGAGGTGTGGGCCCATAACCTGTTAGAATATAATGGATGTGCTCATTTTACCATTGACAAAATCACTATTGTCACCCAACCATAGGCCGAAGTCACCCTCCGAGCACCTTAACCTTGACAGAGAATCACTCTGGAAGAAAACCCTAGGCTATATAGCCATACAAAGGGTAGCGCACCTTTTCCCAAGGATAGTGCACCAAGAAGAGCTGATCAGATAGTCCAAACCCTAACCAGGAGATAGTCTAAGCCAAACGTGATCTACTAGCTGCAACAACTACAATGGTATCTCTCCTCCAACCATGCACACAAAAATGGGCACTGTAGTGCACACAAGTGTTGCTCTGCAATTCTGAGATTGCCTTCTAGAATGAAAACTGGCCTCCTGTATTTATAGTAATTCTGGCTAACTGCCTGGGCCAACTTCTCATTCTGGATATCTGTTTGTTCAATACATATTATTTCTTCTGGCCAACTTCTTCTCTTGGAGGATAATAACCTAATATAAATTATCTTCTTGAGACGACAAGTCTTCTAGGGTTATTGTCCAACTCATTAGAGTTTCTTCTTGCTTCTCAGAGTATTCTATTCTCGTCAGGTTTAAACGTGGAGGTAAATACCTCCCGTAGCTACTGTAATATCAATAATCTATTGGTTCTAGTGCTACTTACGGAATCATTCCATATATAAAAGGTTATGGTGCTCATGGGTGGTTGCATGCCTATGGTTGGGTGACAATAATGATAATGTCTATGGTAAAGTGAGCACATCTCTTTAATTCTAATAGATGCCACATTGGACAAATAGTCTGCTTCATTGTTGAGTTATCTTTTGATGTGGTAAAAATAAATTTTGTTGAAATATGGTGTGGTTCTCCTAATGCCACAAATTAGAGAACACAATTTTCTCCCCCTCAAGTTGGTTTGATCCTTCAATACTATAATTACAAGCATTGATTCTCCAAGCACTGTCAAGGTTTTGATTCCTTTCTCCTTGGAAATGATGAGGTTGCACCAAAATGAATAGGATTATGTGAGATTGTTAGAGACATTTCCAAGCCCCAAAGAATAATGAACTACCTGGTTTCTTCCTAGATCATTAATACCCCCCCCACACCTGCCACCCTTTCTTCTTTGCGTGATATTAATGCTAGTCAACAAAGATTTATTGTTTAGCATTTAAATGATTAGTTGGAAGAAAAGGATGATTCCATCCATAATTTGTGTTGCATCAATATGAATCTTGTCGAAGAAATAAATGAAAAGGTACAAGTGATAAATTAAGGGAGGGGGTTTGAAACATCCCTTGTTATTTTGACAGAGATTCTAGTTGTTTTTCTTGTATTTTGAAGAATTATAAAGAACAAGTTACATGAATATGTGTGTTAATGAGATGGAATTAGAAAATTTAAACATCTCCTATAAAAAACTCACGAATGAAGTAGGAAAAAAGGAAGAGGCACTTGACACCTTGCAAAAGGATATTTACTATTCTTTTCATATTACTTCCTCTCATGCACTATTATCTAATCATGAATAATCTTCCCCTGAGTTTGAGAAGAACACTAAAGGTTTCATTTCTATATTACTTCATCAGATGAGATATAAAAGTGGTGGGATTGGTGAGAATGATTAAGGAATTAGTAGTCCTATTGGGTATGAGCTAAGACTAGCCGTGAGGGAAAGGTTTGAAAATTTCAAAGATTCATTACTAAATGTAAGTCATATTTCTACCACTAACTTGTAAGGACCAACTCTCCCACCATTAGTTGATTTTTCCATTTATTATATCATAGAGCTTGAGTGTGACACTTTATATGATTATTCTACCATTGATTCATAATAACCAAACCATAAACCTTTTTTTAGAAAGAACTTCTTGCTACACCTTTTGTTCAACCAACATCATATTATTCACCATCTACATCTCAATTGTATCAACACTCTAATCATTGTGATCAAAGGAATTCATCCATGTATAGGAATTCCTATTGGTATGTTAGAAACTCTTCATACAAGTCTTTAGAGATGATGCATAAAATGAAAAACCTTGGATTGGTACTAATTATGAGGCCTTACTATGGTTGGATCAATGATTGTTCATTACAATAAATGAGCACTTGTTTGATGACTCCATATCCACTTGTTTTATCCATAGCACAACATCACATGAATCATTGCTTATTTTGATTGAATTGTAATAATACAAATAGTCTTTGTTGAATGTTTTTCGATGATAACATTTGGTTATTTCTTTTCTAGCATGTGGTGCATGATGAGAATACCATCTTCTTGCATGTGGACTTTGTAGTAGTAGTGGGTATTTTGACCATCATGAGCTTATGGTAAATGTATTGGTTTGAGTGATTGGAGCATTCTTCTTGATATTTGACTATCTACAAATTCATCTAATCACTTTTATCTTTAGCATGCTTCTTTGTCATCTACTATATATAATTTTATTTGACAACATGGAAGGAGTTTGGTTTCCCGCTCTGATCATTCATGTTTTCTTAACTAATTTTTGAAGAGTATAATGTGAAGGTGTTTTAGAGGTGATGGATTCTCCATTAAGATCTTATTTTCACCTTGTTAGGGTTAGGTTGTAGTAGTCATTGTTGGTAAATTTTTGTAACACTACCTAAGTGCAAATTAAAGGGGGTTGTTGGGATGCAATTTTCACTTCATCAAATTCATCAAATATTATTTATCAACTTTACTTATTTGTGTCCCCAAGTCAAGTTCAAGGGGGTATGTTGGAATATTTAATTTAATATTTACTTGTGGTCTTAGGAGTTATAACCCACATTAGTTATAACCAATTCCAGTAAATATAAGTAGAACTTGCGATGTGGGAAAACAAACTTGTGATGTGGAAAAAAAAATAGAAGTAGAGTCCAAATACACATGAGTAAGCCTGATACATAGCATTGAATGATGTGGGAGATGGATAATAAGTCATGGGATCTGAATACACATCATTGAATTCTGCGATAAGTGGATAATAGGTTGTCCGATCCTACAATTTATTATCCACCTATGACAACATTCAATACTGCGTAGCAAGTTGAATATTGGCATGTTGACTCTGCACAAGTATGAACCCAAATAGAAGGCCTGCCAATGTTAATGAGTTCCTCAGTACCCAACCAATAACAAGCATCATGGAGTACAAGCTGGAAAGAACGAAAATCAAATGGAAGAAGGTATATGAACAAGTAAGGATTGTCATTGTAAAAAGGTTGGGAGGGATTAGATATGCAGTGATTACTGAGATGAATCTAAGCAGAGCCTCTTAATCAGAAGCATTGTTGAGATGAGGATGTCAACTATTAAAATTTGTAAAACACAAAAGGATTAACCAGGAAAATAATTAAAACTTGTAAAACACAAAAGGATTAAACAGGAAAATAAAACAAGAGAACAAAAATATGTCATGATATAATAAAAAGAAAATAAAATATAAGAATAATAGAAATATTTTAATAACATTAATACAATTACCAAACTGTATCTATTAAAATTTTTCTTTCCCTAGATCTATTAGTAGAGCATAGTGATAGGTTCGATTTGAAGACTAAAGCAGACAGCTAGAAAGTGGTGGAAATTTCATGGGATGTTGAGTTTGTTATGTATCCAATGGAACCAGAAGGTTGAGCATGAGAAGCCAGGAAGCCACAATAAGCACTTTCGACAAACTTCTCCACAATTCACAGCCAAAATACAAGCAATAAAAACTCCAATTGAGCAATACAAAGGTAAAGGTTCAGCCATATATACTTCTTCTCATGAATTTATGAAAATATATATCCATTTTTATCACAAACTGTAGAGAAATGCATTCTAAGGTAACTGTAAAGGGGATGGACCATTTGGAAAATTTTGTAAATGCTAGAAGAGAATTTGTGATTAAGGAGGTACTTTGTGATTAAGGAGGGCATCTGTGAAACATCCTAGACAAACTAGTGGCAGAGATGCAAAATTCCAGCATCTTATAGAGAACCATGGTGAACATCCCTCAATTCAGAGAACCATGGTGAACATCAAGAGAACACTGTGAACTATATCCAAAGACTAGCTTGTATCTGCCCAATGGTCTTGTTTCATCATCACCCAGGAAGGTGGAGGGGAGAAGAATCTCATATAGTGCTAGTAGACATATCGAGAAGGGGGGAAATGTGTTTCCATTTCATTATTGGAAGCCACTAGTTTATGTTTCAGTCTTCTTTTATGTCAGTCTAGCTATTTTGCAATCAGTTGTAAAAAAAATTTTTTACAAGGCTTAAATGTATGTTTTTTTTTAAAAGAATCCTCTTGTGATTAGTCTTAGACAATGTCATAGTCAATTTGTTTAGATTATTTCGAAAAAACTGGTTTAGTTAGGCTCCAAACTCTCTCTTTCCCGAGAATATTTTTGTAACACTATGTATTTTTAATATAATGTTTTACTTACCCAAAACAATAATATGAATAAAAATAGTTGGTTGTGTGTAAACAATTGAAAGTGTGTGATAAGAAATTCTAAATCTTAAAAATATTATCAAAGTTTAAATCTTCAACTCATAATAATTATTGTTCAACTCAATTTTACTTATTAATTCTTTTAGAAAGTAGGGTGTCAATGCAATTCCTCATAGATTTATGAAAGTTAGTTGTCTAATGTAATTCCTAAMAAATTTCATAATAAAGTAGTTATGTCATGCATCAATTGATCTTGTTCCACAATTTTAGGTTTAAAGTGTTGGAGTAAAGGAAGAACATGTTGAATATCTGAAAAAGTATAGAAAACATCATGTTCCTCAACATGTTCTTGCTCTTTATTTGAACTCATAACTTAATGAATCGTTGTGGAAACAAAAGCGTTGACTTCCTCTTTAATATTTTAAAACAACTTCCTCTTTAATCTTTTAAAACAAATACAAATATCTTGGTATATTTATATGGCCTGAACAACACAAATAAGATTTGATATGCATAAAGTTTTCTTAAGATAAGAATAGGGGATTTTATTGTTGTAGAAACATTTCCAAAAAGTTCTTCATACATATGCACCTTTATTTTTTACAATCACATATACCCAACAATGAACATGCATAGAAAGGAAAGGGGAATAAGACTCAGACAAATAGGCCACCTAGAGAAGGAGAAAGGAATTATACTTAAACTACATGGAACTAATGACAATGGACTCAAATTACTTTATGGATTAGTTATACAACCATTGTTCTCTTACAAAATACTATAATGTAGAAGAACTTTGTCCTTCGCCAACATTGTTGTGAACAACACTTGTACTTCCTAGAAAATGTGTTATATTTGATTGGAATTTTGGAATTCTTGCAACTTTAAAAAAACATCTCTCTGATGTTTTGTAGTATACCCACAATATTGATCATAATAGGTTGTCCTTCAAGGGATTCTTTTGTGTAGATCAAACCCATGTTTACAAGGTGATTGAGGAAATTGAGTTCCTTATCTTCTTAAGTGGTTTTAGTAGTCATCCTCAATAGACTCTTATCAATCACTTCCCTTACTTGATTTGTAAAACCACTACCCACCCATTTATGCAAGTTCATTCCTTCCACAAACATATTGTGGCTGGGTTTATTTCTAGTGAGAATCTCCAATAGCACTACTCCATAGCTATAAACATCACCTTTTATTGTGACACATCCACCTAATCCATATTTTTCATTCAAACATCATCATCAAAAGGTTTATGATTCAATTTTTTTAATAAAAATAGGAAACTCATGACATTCCCTAACATGTTATCTATCTCAAATAATAACTGGAGGAATGTAGCCTATGGAGCCCTTGAGTTCATGTGTGGATGTGAGAGATAAATCCTCAGAGTTTTCAAAACACAATCCTAAATCCTCAGAGTATGTTGAATCTTCTTGATCTCCTGCAAGGTCCAGACCTACTTGGTCTTCCCTTGCTTCTCCACATTCTTCTTCTCGTACACCCATATGGGGAATCCTTCATCTTTGCATTTCTCTCTGCTGCAATCTTAGACTGGCAATCTTTCGTGTCTTCTCACCTTCGTCAACTCTTCCTTCTTTTATTCATCTGTTCCTCTTGATCTGATTTCATTCTGCACACCTCGAACTACTTCACTACTTTCTTTGCCTTTCTGCACCACCACTTCTCAACAATGGAGTCTCTCCTTAAAGCTCTCTCATTTATTACATTCGTTTCTTCATCTTCCCCCATGTGTCAAAGAACCCTTTCCCCCTATCAAGTCATGATCATACCCCAAAATCACACTACCCCAAGCGTAGGTGTTTAGGCTACCATCTCAGCTGAGGGAATAATTATCATCCCCTCCTCCATCAAGAATACTTTGATCCACAGGGGAATTTCTTGGACAACTAAGAGGGGGGGGTGAATCAGTTGTTACCGTTCTTAAACAATTATGCTTATTTTAAACTCTTTATAGAGCACTCAATGACAATAACAATAATCCAGGGAAGTGAGCAATAGAACATTCAACATCATTCACACAGAGACAGATATTTCCTGAGGAAACCCATAAAGGGTAAAAACCTCTTCTTCTTTATATGATAAGTAATCTTTACATTTTGTACATTATCATACTTATGAGCACCAACCCATAATGAGGCTACAACCTCTGTTTTGCAAGCTGCAACTTGTTGAGAGCACCAACTCTCCGTTTTCTCTAGCACCTACTAGAAGGAAGCACTGACTCCCTAGTTTCTATAGCACCCACTAGAAGGAAGCACCAACTTCATAAGAGATCCAACACCAAATGGATGGAAGCACCAACTTCCTAAGAGTTCCAACACCAACTAGATGGAAGCACCAACTTCTAGTTACACAGGCACTGACCTGTATATCAAAGAACCAATGTTCTCCCTTGCACCACCCTGCCACCCTAGTTTCCATGGCTGCAACCAGACGGAAGCTACAACTCCCTGTCTTCAAGAACCCCCTTGAACCTATGAGGACAACTATCCTCCCTAACACCTCCCAACCACCCTAATTATAAATATTTTCTACTAAAACTTATTACAGTGAAATAATGTTTATCAATGGCTTACCAGTCTCATCATTGTTCTACTACACTGCCCTTCTCTGCCTGCATCAGTGTCTTCCTGCACACTTTCCTTATGCTTTATGTTTTTCTTCCTTTTATGCTCTGTGCGCCATGTCCATTCCATGAACCATTCCTCTTCTGTGTATTTTAGCAGCTGCACACTGCCTCCTTATACACTCCTAAATCACTCTCAACAACAACCACCATCTCTTCTCTGTTTTGGGTATTTATACTATCTGTGCACCTTCTTTGTCCTCCATGCATAGTGCCTCTGCATGCTCTTCACCATGCCATGATTCTCCGCATTAGGATATTCAATGCCACTCCACATTGCCATGGCTTCACTCCCTTGAGCATCAACACACTCTCTCTATCCTGCATGTTCTCCTCATGTCAAGTCCTCTTCCTGATCATCATGGCAATTCCTCAGCTTCTCTGGTGGTTATAACCATGTGTTCATCATCACCAGGTGTTATGCTGAGATTCCTTAGCTTGTCTAGCAATCGAGACTCTTTGTCTTCTCTATCATAGTCGAACTCATCCTCTTTGTTGTAGTTACAGGCTTCAACCCTCTTCCATCTATCAATCATCTCTATGAACAGTCTTCGTTCCACTGGCAGATGCCTTGAGACTCTTTAGCTCCTCTGGTAATCACACTGAGGCCTCTTTGAGTTTTTTGTGCAGAAACAGTCAGTGGTTTCTGTAAGTTACACTATGAACCTCTTGACCCTTATGCATTTGGCACCTTTCACCTTTCCTTTCACATGTGGCCTCAGGCAGTGACCACACACCTGTTCAGAAGGTGCTTTCGTGATTCACATTTCGACCATTCCTGTTGTGAGGAATCTCAACTCTCCAAGTCGCAATCTCTGAAATGGAGATTAGCTTCATGCTAGCTCCTCCCTTGAGCCTTCATCGATGTGACCATAGGTTATGACCAGGGGCCAATTCTGAACATGCATTTCACATTTCACGTTTCGGGGATTCTATCATGAGTGTCCTTGACACCTCCAACTCCCGATATCCGAAACTCTGAAATAGAGTCAGATCAATGTATTTTGGCATTTCGCATTTCACTGTTTCAACATTCTTGTTGTGAGTGTCCTTGACACTTCCAACTCTCGATATCTGAAACTTGCACCAAAAGGTGTTTTTCGCATTTCAAAATTTCGACATTTTGGCATTGCTGTGGTGAAGTGTTTCGACACTCCAAGTCGCGATCCCTGAAATGGAGATTGGTTAGACTAGATCCTTCCTCCATCTTTCACAGATGTGACCACTGGCTGTGACCATAGCCTTATTCAAAAATTTATTTTGCACTTTCACATTTCAGGGATTCTGTGATGAGTCGTCTCGACTCTCCATGTCACGAGCTTCGAAATAGAGCTTGGCTTCTATAGATTTGCTCTCCAGCTCTCGACAATGTGACCATGAGATATGACCACTCTCCAATCAAACAAGCACTTCGCTTTCCATACCAATGGTCCATGATCCATGGTGATCAGATGGTTATCCTCTACCCCAGGACTTTAGCCTTCGAGACTTTGGGGGAGTGATGAAGATAAAACTCCCGAAGCAAAACTCCCAGAGTGAGGTCACTCTTGATTCACTCGATGATGTGTCGTGACCTGAGTAGCTGCCACATGTCACTCTGAATTGTGATTTAGAAACTTCATGGGCCTTCGTCATGCCTGATCAACGGTCCAGATCAAACCTTGATCCAATAGTTAGGATTCAACGGCCAGGATCATTTCACAAATTCACGAGCCTTCATTGTGCCTGATTCAGGATTTCGGCGTTTCGCATTTCGCAACTTCAGGACTCCTATGATGAAGAGTCTCGACTCTTGACTCCTCCAACTCCCGGTATTTGAAACCTTTGTTGATGTGCCTATTTTTGGATTTCGGCGTTTCGCATTTCGCAACTTCGGGACTCCTATGATGAAGAGTCTCGACTCTTGACTCCTCCAACTCTCGGTATCCGAAACCTTTGTTGATGTGCCTGTTTCAGGATTTCAGTGTTTCACATTTCATGACTTCAGGACTCCTGTGATGAAGAGTCTCGACTCTTGACTCCTCCAACTCTCGGTATCCGAAACTCTGATTTCCCAGTCTGCGAAACTCCAAAATGGAGTATTTTACATGCTCTAATCTTTCACATTTCGGGATTTCATCATTCTTGTCATGAATTGCTTCCTTGACTCCTGGAGTTTATGCTTCTGATCTTTCCATGCGATCATCATTGCACTACTGGTCTTGCCAGTTTCTCTTGTTCATCATCGTCCGACTGAGCTTGCCATCAATGAATTATGCTTCCTTGACTCCTGGAGTTTACGCTTCTGAATGGGATCCAACGATCGCTTGTTGAACTTGCCATTGCCATGCCATTTTCCCTACGATGTTGGTCATGATCTTTTCCATCAATGACAAGCACACTCTTGCACTCTGTGTGCACCTCTGCACTATCTCTTCTAGTCATCACGAGCTTGCTCTGTTGTGTCTTCCCAAAATACTTCTGGTGCCTGACTGGCACATTCTTCCTGTACTTAATCCATCGTCATTGTTGTACTTTCCATCAATAACAAGAATACACTGTGTATAAAACATGCCAACAATCTCCCCCTTTGGCGTTGATGGAAAAAAAGGCACCCAGACTCTTTTCTCCCCCTTTGACATCAATGTCAAAGAAAACATGCTCCCCCTGAGATGTTGCAGAATTTTTAGAAGGTATCATATATTAAACCAACACAAACTCCCCCTGACAAGATCTAATCTCTTATTTGAGTCCTGCAGAATATTTGTATCTAAACCAGAGTCTTCTCCTTCTGATTCTTGGACCTGTTCATCTTCATCTTCAACTATGTCCTCTGTAGCAAACTCAATATTTCTCACCTCTCTTACTGGGACTCCTTCATCAACCTTTTATTGTCATAACTGGATAACTCCCCCTGACACTGTTCTCTCTCTGCTTCTGATTGTTCTCCTCCTTTGTTTCTAAAAAGATTAGCTTTCCCTGACAAGGTCTTTCCTCTCGTTATCTCTACAGAATGTCATGTATATAATTTTGTACATCATAATGTTTCTGCTGCGAATGTCGTTGTCCTACTTGAGCACTGTGCAATTGTAGCTTGTACTTTTTAAATAACCCTTGGATCTCCCCATTGATTCTCATTGATCTCTATTACTCCAATTTCATTTTTCTTCCATGATGCATACAATCCAAGGATTTTATGACCATATTAAATCACAAGAAAAAACCGCTACAACCACTCTCATACCTGCTTCTCTTTTTCACAGACGAAGGACCTGTATCAGGTTTCTTAGGAGTACTGATTTCTTCCTTGTTGTATCCAATACCAGATTTTTCATTTGGTGATCTCTGACTATCCAAGAGATTATCCATGATCATGGAGCTATTTAAGAACTTGCTTTAGGTGTTTGACTTCTCAACATTCAAAACTTCAGCTTCCATCTTATGACATGATTCTTCTTCTACTTCTTCCATGGGATTGATGCTAGCGAAACATTCTTTTATTGTATCTGTGTCTTCTTCTTTACTTACAGGAGAGGATTCAATATCAACATCATTAATTTTCCTTATTCCTTTATTCACCACTTGTCCTGAGTTTACATTTACCTTACACTCTTTGGACGTGAACACCTCTTCACTGTCTCTGTCACACTTTGGACTTGTATTGAGCAAATTATGTTTTAAACCATCCACAAGCAGAACGTATTGAGCATCTCCTTTGTCATTACTCAAACTCACCATCCCTCTATCCTTGATTTTACCTGGTTCATCATTTTCAAGGATCACATTTCCTGTTTTTCTTTTACTTATTGACAGAAGCTTATCCTTGTCTCCAGTCATGTGTTTGGAACATCCATTGTCTATATTCTCGGAGGCCTTTTGTTTTTGAGTTGAAAGTGCTAGACCACATTTTTCACTATATTTCCTTTTCCATGTGTTGGCCTTTCTATCTAAAAACTTTATCCTTGGATCTGCTTTGTAATTCTTCAAATGGCAGTTTGCAGCTATGTGGCCAAAGTTGTGACAGTTATAGCATTCAATCTCATTGTTCAATAGTTCAAAGTTATTGTTGCAGCGTTGTCTACTCATTGACTGTTTATTATTTATTGACCTCCTCAGTTGCATGTCTCTAGACTTAATTTGTCAATTTGCAATCTGTGATGGTTTGTTACTTGGATGTATCATTCTTTGTTGTGGCAGATATTTGTTCCTTGGAAATCTTAATTGCTCATGTCTAAGTCTTAAGGAACAATTTACAGCTTTGTGACCAAAGTTAGAACAGTAGAAACAATATCCAT
>ML799005.1:162827-173135 GCA_009831015.1 Picea engelmannii | reverse complement strand
TGGGGGGGGGGGGGGCGGAAGGGTTTCCCTCAAACCACCTATGGGCATGCCCGCAATCACGTGGTCACATGAATCTCATACCCCAAGGTCATATCGTTAAACATAGCCAACTCTCACTAGACAGAAATCAGGAAGCACATTTTTGGATAGGCATTTGGTAATCGCCAATGATCACGTGAAAGAAGGGACTTAGAAGCCAAAGAAGCCATAATTGACTGGTTGTAACTAACAGATAAGACGAAGAGTTTTGACTGCCAGAGAAGCTAAGTAATCTCAACATAACTCCCACTGATGATGAAAACACTAGGCATAACTGCCAGAGAAGATGAAGAGTTGCTATGATGATCAGGCAGAGGACTTGATGTAAGAAAAATATGCAGAACATAGAAGATATTAGAATTTGTTTTCACCGGTAAGCCAAGGGGGTGTAAGTTGAGAGGCAGTGGACAACCTGAAGGTAAGAACAATGGAACAATGAAGAGAATTAAAAGGTATAGTTCATGGAACATAGATGACGCATAGAGTATAAAACACAACATAATAGAAAGTGCAAGGGAGGCGAGCAGTGAGACACTGAAGCAGGCAGAGCAGAGCAGTGTAGAAAAACAATGATGAGACTAGTAAGCCATATATAAATGTTGTATCACTGTCATAAATTTATGAGAAACAAATATTTATATTTGAGGGTGGTAGGGAGGTGCTAGGGTGGATTGTTGTTCTCAGAGTTTCAAGTGGGTGCTTGAACATAGGGAGTTGTAGCTTCCATCTAGTTGCAGCCAGAAAAACCAGGGTGGAAGGGTGGTGCAAGGGAGAAATATTGTTCTCTGTTATACAGGTTGGTGCCTATGTAGCTGGAAGTTGGTGCTTCCATCTAGTTGGTGCTGGAACACTCAGGGAGTCGGTGCTTCCTTCTAGTGGGTGCTAGAGAAACCAGGGAGTTGGTGCTTCCTTCTAGTGGGTGCTAGAGAAACCAGAGAGTTGGTGCTCTCAGCAAGTTGTTTCTTGTAAAACAGAGGTGGTAGCCTCAAAGGGGGTTGGTGCTCCTAAGAATGATAATGTACAGAAAATAAAGATTACTTATCATATCAAGAAGAAGAGGTTTTTCCCTTTATGGGTTTCCTCAGGAAATATCTGTCTCTATATATTTCATGTGTGATTGATGTTTAATATTCTATTGCTTACTTCCCTACATCATTGTGATCATCATTGAGTGTTCTGTAAAGAGTTTAAAATGGGCATAATCGTTTAAGCACAGTAACAACTGATTCATCCCCCCTCTCAGTTGTCCAACATTTTCTTCCCTTGAGTAGAAGAGTTTCCTAGGATATTTCTTATGTTCTTGTGCATGATACTTCTTCTTGTGATATTGGTTATTGCAGAACTTGTAAATGGTCATGTAGCTACATTTTTTAATGGTTAAAGTAAATGATAAAATGAAATAAACCTCCTGCTTGAGCCTAGAATAGTGAAAATTCAACATGGTATCATAGCATAGGTCTTGAAGAAGCCATTTCTCAAGCCTACAAAGCCAACCGTCCTCTTTTTCTGAAATTCCTATGACCCTCATAGGGTTTCCAAAAAATTGTATGACCCTCTCCTTTTTGGGTGTTTCAACACTTTATACTTGAGCATAGGGGATAAAATTTCATAGGAGTGTACAACCTCCTTCAATGCACCTCCAACAACCTTCATATTGAATTTCCGAGAATTTTAGATTTTTGGCCCTAAGGTTTCTAGGGTTTTGCAATTTTTTGCAGAAACTTTGGCTTTAGGGTTTCTGCAACTCATTGAGGGAATTTCCAATCTTACCAGTGTTCTTATGAATTTCAAGGATTATTTTTGGCAGTCATAAGCCCAACAAAATCTATTTTTTCTATCCTATCCTAGTCATTAGGTTTCTTAACCTAGTTCCTAAGGGTTTGTAAAGAATTTGCAAAAATGATGAACATAACGATGATGGAAGATAAGCTTGATGGATCAAGCAATTTCAGTTCCTGGAAGTCAAGACTTCATATCACCCTTGAATTGTATGACCTATTGAGTGTGATATACAAGGCCTTACCAGAGACAACTATCGATGAAGAGAAGGAAGAAATGAAGGAAGACGATGTCAAGGAAAGGAAGATAATCATCTACTTAGTGAGAGATAATATCCTACCTCATTTTTCCAACCTAAAGACAACTTATGAAATGTATGAAGCATTGAAGAATATGTTTGAGAGGAACAACACCCTCAAATCTCTTACATTGAAGGTTCAGCTTCAAAATATCAAGATGACAAAAGGTCACATCATTGCTATCTTCTTCATGAAGTTTTCATAAATTAGATATTAGCTAGGTGCCATTGGAGAAATCATATCAAACGAAGAACTTGTCTTAACCACTCTCAATGCTCTTCCAAAACATTGGGAACCATTTCTTCAAAGTATCAACGGTAGAGAACAACTACCTACTTTTAATCGTCTATGGACAGACTGTACCCAGGAAGAAATCAGACTTATAGCTAGAGGAGTGGAAGACTCCCCTCATGATGACAATCATTCTCTTTCCTTTCATAAAAATAAAGGAGGAAGAAATAAAAGAAAATTCACACAAAAATTTAAAGACAAGAAGACTTCATTAGATTCAGGTTATGATCATAGAAAAGACATGTCAAAAATTCAGTGCTTCAAATGTGAAAAGTATGGACACTTTGCGAGAAATTGTCCTACCAGGAAGAGAGAAAGACAATATGCTTCCACTGATGACATTGATCCAGACCCACCTCAGAGAGATGAAGACATAAGATATGAGGATTTCTTCCTCTGATTTTTATCAGCAGGACCAAATGCAAGATTAAGCATGATTGTAGACTAGGGTAAGTTTTGTACTACATTTCTTATTTGATTTAATCATTAACTTGTAGTTGCTTACATTTTGATGATGAAAAGTATTATCCCTGGTGTGGGATCCCTCATGACTTGGAACATTATCCTTGGTACGGGAGTACAAATTTTCTTGGTTGATTATTATCCTAATATGGGAGGCCAGTAAAGTACTGTAGAGTCAGCAGAGGACCTGAAAAGACATGAGATGTATCCATGTTAGCAACATAGAAAAAGGAAAATTTCTATCCTTCATACTTTAGAGGGATTCACTTGAATCAGAGGGATTCAAACCATTTGAGAAGAAGGAAGAGACAATACCTTCTCCCCTTCAAAAGTTCAGAGGGAGACAACCATTGTTCCACTTGATCCAGTTTCTCTAGTTGATGTTCCCAGAGACATTGCAATAGGCCATAAAAAGCCTTCCTGGGCTCGACAAAACTATGCAAGAGGCAGAGGGACATGCATCTCCTCAAGGCACATCCCAAAAGAGCAAGACACCAAAGAGATTTTCAAGCTATGTTTTATCCATGAGCCACATCATTGATACCGAGCCTTCTTATCATGGAGAAGCAGCAGGTCAACAGGTATGGAAATATGCCATGACAGAAGAGTATCAACCCATCATGAAGAATGATGTGTGGGATATTGTTCTGAGACCATAAGGGAAGTCTGTAGTGACTTCTAAGTGGATCTATAAGATCAAGCATGCAACTGATGGAAGTGTCAAGAAATATAAAGCGATATTTGTAGCCATAGGAATCTCACAACTAGAGGGAATTGATTATGAGGAGACATCTGCTCTAGTATCCCAATACGGTTCCATCTGTATTATCATTGCACTAGCTACATCCATGGGTTGGAAACTACATTAGATGGATGTAAAGAAATCATTTCGCAATGGTGATATTGATGAAGAAGTTTACATCGATAAGCCAAAGGGATTTGTGATACATGATGAGAAATCACATGTGTACAGGTTGAAGAAATCCATGTATGGACTAGAGAAGATACCTTGTACTTGGTATGAGAAAATGGATGGATTTTTAATAAGTTTGGGATTCAACATTGTTGGTGACGAGTGCCTGATCTTGGTCCTGTATGTGGATGATTTATTCTTCATCGGTTCATAAAGACTTATTGTTGAATGAAAGTGAGCATTGACTTCTGAATTCGATATGAAGGATCTGGGTATGATGCACTACTTCTTGGGACTAGAATTATGCTAGAGGACTAATGAGATTTTCCTGAGTCAAGGAAAATATACAATGGAGATATTGAATAAGTTAAGTATGTCAGACTACAAATCCATGCCTACACCGATGGTGATGGATCTGAAGAAAATGAATGAGGCTTCTACTGATTTAGAAGAGATTGATCCACATTTATACTGACGGATGATTGGATCATTAATGTATCTGGTTAACACCAGACCTAATATATGCTATGCAATGAATGTACTGAGTCAGTTCATGAGTCAGTCGAGGCAGACTCACTAGAGAGAAGCGAAGCATGTATTGAGATATCTACAAGACACAGTTGGATATGGCCTAAGATATGCCTCCAGTGTAGACATGAGATTACAAATATATGTCGATGCATATTGGGCAGGGAGCGCAGTGGATCGGAAGAGCACATACGATTGTTGTTTTACCTTGGGGTCTGCCATGGTTTCCCGGTGCATTTGGAAACAAATCTCTGTGGATTTGAGTACAACAGAAGCAGAGTATATAGTGTTGAGTGTGGCAGTCGGCGAAGTAGTGTGGCTTCGCAAGATCCTGACATATTTATTTGATCATGAGATGGATTCTGCCATTATTCATTGTGATAACCAGAGTTGTGTGAAGCTATTTGAGAATCCTGTGTTTCATAATAAATCGAAACACATTGAGATAAAATATCATTATATCAGAGACATGGTGAAGAGGAAAGAAGTACACGTGAAGTACCTTCCTACACATGAGAAGATTGAAAATTTATTCACCAAATCGC
Organism: Picea engelmannii; assembly: GCA_009831015.1. Lineage (NCBI taxonomy): Eukaryota > Viridiplantae > Streptophyta > Pinopsida > Pinales > Pinaceae > Picea > Picea engelmannii. The sequence continues at coordinate 168,279 of ML799005.1, read as the reverse complement.
TTGGCCTGACGAAGTTTGAGTACTTCCATGAGAGACTTGGCCTGGTGGAGAATGCCTCCCTAGCTGAGAGGGAGTGTTGATGATTGAAATGTCATTAGACATCCTCTAGGATACGTTCTCCTATGAGACTGAGTTGAGTCGACCTGAGAGGGGGCCTCGTGTTGGGCATACCCACATGATGGGGCATCGTTCTCCTCTATGTGAGAGTTGAGTCGTCCCCCAGTGGTGGGGGCATCGTTTTCCTCTGGAGAGTTGAGTCATTCCCCAGTGGTTGGGTGTGCCCATGTGATGGGTGTATCGTTCTCCTTTGTGTGAGAGTTGAGACCATGTGGTACTCCAGATGATTTTGTTGAGTATGACATCCATGTGGCTAAGCACAAGTGGACATGTCCCTAGTGGATGAGCACTAGTGGACATGTGGATCCCTTTCTATATTGTCTAAGTGTAATATTTTCTTATAACCCTAATTGTGATGTAAAGGTTACAAGTCGGCCCCACCATATGTGAAAGATAATTAATGTTCATTGTAAAAATTAATTGTTTTCTAAGTTATTGAGGTCGGCCCTGTTGTGTCAATAGACACATCTATTGTTGTGTTTGGTCTAGTATAAATAAAGGATATTTCCCCATTGAGGAAACACACTTGTCACATGACATTTGGAAATTTCAGCAGGTACATTTTAGGGCTTAAGTGTGCACCTCTCTTAGGTGCAAGTTTCAAGGTGGTAGAGCACCTTCTTGTGTGCATTAGGGTTTTATGGTTGGGGGATATTCTCTTGAGAATATAGCAAAGGATTGTTGGGTTTTCTTCCCTTGAGTAGAAGGGTTTCCCAAGATATTTCTTGTGCATGGTACTTCTTCTTGTGATCTTGGTTATTGTAACACTTGTAAATGGTGTAGCTGCATTTTTGTATGGTTCAAGTAAATGCTAAAATGAAATAAACCCCGTGCTTGAGCCTAACATAGTGAAAATTCAACAAGAATAACATATGTCCCAAATAAATTTACAAATATATTATTCGGGTACTCCTAAGAACAATTATGAATCACCATAGGATGCATATTTATGGTGATTGTGTGACACTGGTGATTCACTAGATGGAAGATAGGGAAATTGACATTACTCATCTCATGTCTAAAAAAATGAATTTCACCCTACAAGATTCAAATGAAGAAGGTCAAGTTCAATTTCCCTATCACTCTGCAAAAAATTATTAAAGGTCAACTTAAGTTTCTGATTCACTTCGAAAAAATAATTAAATTATATCGAGCCCAAGCTGGTCAAGTAGAGACTACCAATGATACTAGTATGCCTTCCACTTCATCTCAAGTAGGACCTCCTATTTAAAAAACTTACATTAGGAAGCATAAAGGTGAGAAAACTATGAACATAGAAAACGTAGGAGAGGAACAAATTAGAAACAAAGAAAATGTGCAAGAGGAACCCATAGAGGGTCAATATAGTGAGGTGGAAACTCAATTTGAACAACATAGCCATGGTGAAGTAGGCATGCCCTTTGTAGATATAGAAACACTTGGACATTGTATTAATAGATTAACAAGTGAAATTTTCACCTAATAAGACATTTATATTGACAACATTTTAAAATATTTACCAGATGTTAATTTATTACAAACGAATATGGGGTAAGAAGGGGCATATTTTTATCATCATTGTCTTTGGAAAATTCATGAAGAATATGTTCACATTGATGATAATTATCCGAAGAGTGAAACTGAGGATAGGCTAAGTGATCCATTTTACTAGTTTAATGCTAGTTTTTTTCTTGGCTTATTTGATTAGGTGAATTGATACAAACAACTAACATCATTGGATGAAGTGGATGAGGATTCAATTATTGATAGCTTGAAGGAAATGTGCTTAAATAAGGATAAAATAATTACTTCAAATTTACAACAAATTTCTGAATTAAAAACTAATATAGATAATGTAAAGTAGGAAATGATTAAATTTTTTTATGAGAAGATGAAGAATTTTGAAGATGTTGATATAAACTATGAATAATTTCTTTCTTGGAGAAAAAGGCATGTACAAATCTTGAAAATTTTCTCGTTGATAGAAGAAAGGAGGTTAGTGATACGAAAAAAAAATTGGAAAAGAGACCAAAAGTCTTTAACATTCCTCTGTTGAAATCAATGTTTAATCTTATTTTACAACTTAGAGACGGAACTAGAAGAGAATGAAATTGAAAAATCAAAAAATGATTTAGAATAAAAAATGGCAACTAAAAAGGCAATGAAAAAGAACGAACTCAACATCAGAAAAAGATTAAAGAAATTAGTGATACAATTAAGAAAATTGGAGAATAATATTTCATTGCTAACCAATGATCAAATGACAATGATGAAAAATATCATTAGTAAAATGAGTGATAGAGTAAAAAATGAACAAAAACAATGCAAAGTGATAAGGTTGATTTCTTAAATAATCGGGAGAAATTCTTGCAAAGTGCTCTTTCAACGATGTGCACCTTTGTAGTATGTCTGTCCTATCACATGAATTTTTAGAATTGAGGGATAATTGGGCTAATAAAGATGCATGAATTACTAAGTTGAACCAAAAAAATATTGGAGAACCATAAAGAACAACATTTGGGTTATCGAGTAGAGATCCAATCCCTCAAAGAAAAAGTTGTTGATTTATAACAAGATAACAAGATAAGTCCCAAGCTTTGATAGGTTTGAAACGTAATTCATAACAAGAAAAGTCACAGGTCTTAAGAGAGGAAGTTTGACTCGCCATAACAAGAGAAAGAAACCATAGAATATGTAAACAAGGAAAATCTAAGAAACAATTTTACAGTAGTAGAAGAAAAGATAACAACTAAGGTTGAAGAGTTGAAAGAACAATGAGAGGTATAAGAAAATGTGGTGTTATTGCATATTGGTTAACTAAGAGAAAAAAAATCCAGGTAAGGAATCACAAAAATCGCCTAAGGGCCTTAACCTTACAAAATAACATGGATTAATTGTTGCATTGAAATGTTTGTATACATTGCACGGTGTTGATTGGTTTATGGATTTATAGAAAATGGCATCTGATTGGGATCATTTCCTCTTTTTTTTATCATTTTCCTAAAAGCACCTAATCTTAGAAAATAACATGGATTAATTGTTGTATTGAACTATTTGTATACATTACATAGTGTTTATTGGTTTATGGATTTATAGAAAATGGCATCTTGCTTATGATTGGGATTATTCCCTATTTTGTTTTGATCATTTCTCTTGATCCAAGGGATCCTTAATGTAATCTTGGATTTTATATTAATAAAAAGGTTATGACTTTGTTTCAAGTGTTAATCATTATCATTTTTAGGTTGAGATTCTACAATTAATATTAGATTAATTATCTTTTAAATATGAATTTTGTTTTTTCTTTGATATATTTCACTTAATGAGTTGTAAAAATATCTTATCTCAGACTAAGGTGTTAGTTAGTAAGCATAGTTCAATTTTCTTAAAGAACTACAAAATTTTTCTAAAGTATGTGCAAATTGTCCACTTCAACAAAGGTGAATTGTTTTGCAACTATCATTCATATTTTAGCTAAATGCAAATAATTTTTATAAATAACTTATGATTCTTTTGCATGATTTCATTTATATGGATTTGTATCATTTTACCTATTGGGAGATTGTGAAAGATGAACCATTTGAAGATGAGAAAAACATCTTTGTTAAGGAGATTAAAGGGTTGCATATATTTTGTAATAGTCACTAGAATTTTTCTTGGTTTAATTTTACAATATCCATAATTATTTTTAATGGCATACATAATTTTTTGGATTGAATTGTAATGTAATGCCTTTCAACCCTCCACCAACATTACATTACAAAATTTGTATGCCTTAGAATATTTTAAACCTTAATTGGCTAGATACACTTTTTCTCATGAAAAATGCACACCACAAATAATAAATGCACCCTTAAAGGTTTATGAGGCATGGATGATGTGTCTCATTCCATTTGCATCCTTCCATTACCTTAAAATGCATGCCAATTGATAAAATATATCACTATTGTTGCAGAGGGAAATCTGGTTATAAAAACATAGTATGAATCAACATGCGGGGGTTTAGGAAAATGGATGTCCTTCCATACATAATAAATCGACATGTAACATAAAGGTATGGGTCCAACTTCAAAAACATTTAATAAAAAAAATATATCTTAAAATTTTCAATTGTTTAACACATGCACACAGTCAATCTACTAAATAAATGTTTCCATTGTCTTTCCACTTTTTCATGATAGATAGTAAAATTCATGTCCATGCATTTAAGAAGGTTAAAATTATGATTTCCAAATTTATCGGTTTTCCTTGGAACATTAAGAATCTACATACACTAATATATTTGCATCTTCAATCTAGCAAAATCTCAAGAAATGCTTACCACGTCATAAGATTATTTCGCCATTTTGCATACAATGTTTTTTTTTTTTTGTAAATAAGAGTGTAACTATATTAGAAGCTTCCAAAAACCAGGTCAAAATACAGAGTTGTCCGGGTCGCAGTTACTGGACTGCCTCATCTAGGAGGAAACCAGTCCAGTCGGCCCGCTAAGTGTTGGACTAATACGACATAAGCATATTGAAAAAAAGAGTGTTGAACTTGTCTGTGGCATACATACTGAACCTAGACATTAGAAACTTAGACATATGGAAAACTAGACTTAGTAAACTTAGACACCTGGCTGGTAGCTTGGCCAAGTGGCTGGATGGTCACTGGTCCAAGGCTCTTCCTCGATGTACATTGTCCCGTCGCTCACATGCTCGTCATTCTCCTGGTTGCGCTCAACTTCCTTGGCGTTTTCCTCGTGCCTCTCCTTCTCCCTGCTCTTGGCTGGTGGGCTCATCATAGGATGTTGGTCATTTTCTCCATCGAAATCGGGGTCTCCCTCTGCAGACTCTTCCTCAGAATTCGGGAACAAGGCATCATGCATGGATGCCAGAATTTGGAGAAAGTTCGCCACCTTAATTTCCGTGGCTTCCACACGATAATGCAAATCCGCTACCTCCTGTCGAAGCTCAAATAACAGGGTGTGCAATGTGGCTAGATTGTCCCGGAACTGCGCTCTGTCGAAGGAGGCTTGGCTGTGGGGTGCTGCTGTACTGGGTCTTCTCTGATGAGCCTGGATACGGTCTAAATTGTTAGCAGGAGTGTGGGATGTCCCGGGATTGTGGATAAGCCGAAGTAGGGAAATTGGTGTATTCGGAATGATAGCCATGGACCCGAATTGCGGAGGTTGCAGGTTTACTGGGGAGGAGACTGACTGATGGCAATGAGAGGACTCATCAGAAGATGTGTCTGGAGGAGAAAGCGAGGGTCGACGAGGCTTCCATGGCGCCCCCCGCCGCGGTCTGCCTCTTGGCCTCATCATATAACAGTCAAGGTGAAATGCAGGAAGAACAAAGGTCGACGAGCGCCG
>ML799005.1:146766-161868 GCA_009831015.1 Picea engelmannii | reverse complement strand
TGGGGAGCTCCGAGGGAGAGCAAGTGGAATCTGCTTCCAACCAAATCCTGAGGTGGAGAGTTTCAATGATGTTGCGGTAGAAAAAGCTCCAGCACTGTTGCCAAGTGAACGAGGTGTTTCTGAAAATTCTTCGGTTTCGTTCCTTCCACGTTTGCCAGAGGATGAAGCCAGGTAGGAGCTGCCAGATTCGATTAAGGAGGGGGGATTGAAAATCCTGATCTCTCCAATTCGTGATGGTTGCTCGAATGCAATCCCTGATCCGATCTGAAGTACGCATGAGGATCGCTACCTGATCCCATAGCTGGGCTGTGTATGGGAAAGTATTGAGGAGGTGATTCATGGTCTCCTCTGCCTCTCCACATAGAATACACAAGGAGGGTCCCACAAAACCTCTTTTCAGGAGATTGTCCCATGTTAGAATGCTTGAGTGGGAGACCAGCCAGAGGAAAAGCGTAATTTTCGGCTAGTGCCTAAAATTCCAGATCTTTCCCCAGATTTCCGAGTGAGGGGGTGGGTTTGACCGGGATTTTAGCTGATAGGCTTCCCTCGTGCTGAAGAATCCTTGTGGCTGGTAGCCCCATCGAAGAGTATCTTCCCCTGCTGCTATAGGTATTCTTCTTTTGGTCAATTCCTCTTGGAGGGGGGTACAGTCAAGATGCTCTCCGAGGTTACTGCTAATCCTGTCACTATGACAGCATCGCCATGTGTGCTCAGTGGGGTTGTCCTGCCAGTAATCCGCCACTCGTGTCAGGCCCATCCTTGTCGTCTGGGTGCAAATATCTCGGGCCCATTATTCAACACTCAGGACTGGCCATTGCTGCCAGGAATCCTGCCAGAATAGAATCGTTTCCCCATCTCCCATTTCCCCAAAAGCATGTTGTGTGACTAGCTGTTTATTTTTCCTGGCTGCTGTCCAGATTAGAGAGCCTGTGTTGTCTCCATTCCATCTGATGAGGTTTTTTTCTGCTGTAGTGGGGGTGTATTTCTTCCTCCACAGTCTGGCCCAAAGATCTCCGGGGTTTTTTAGCCAGCGCCACCAAATTTTGGCACTGAGAACCTTGTTCATAATAGAGGGATCCCTTACCCCCAATCCGCCTTGTAGTTTGGGAAGACAGAGTTTTTCCCAGCTGACTAGAGCTATCTTCTTCTCCTTGTTGAGGCCCTGCCAGATGAAGTTCCTTTGAAGATTTTTGATGTGGTTGAGAACGAACTTTGGGGCAGCTAGCGCTGAGAAAGCATAAATCGGGAGAGCTTGAAGAACAACTTTGAGCAGAATTAGTCGACTTGGAAGATTCAAGGCTCTGAAGGTCCAGGAGGATAGTCTTTTGGAGAACGAGGTTAGGAGGTGCTCCCAGGAAGAGTTTCTGAGGGCATTGTCGATTAAGGGTAAGCCAAGGTATTTGGACGGAAGGGAGCTTCTTGTGAAGCCGAGAAGATCTGAGATGTGTCTTTGGATCGGAGGAGGCGTATTGAAAAAGAAGATTTGGGATTTGTCCTTGTTACAGTCCAGTCCGGAGGCCTCAGAGAAGGTTTGAAGTATCTCCTAGATGGAGCTAGCTTCTCGTACTGTAGGGCTGCCCATTAAGAGCGTATCATCCACAAACTGACTATGTGAGAGAGGAGGTGAGATTCCATGCAGGGGTAAGCCTGTCATAAGGTTCTGTTCTATTGCAGCATGGATGGATCGACTGAGCCCTTCGGCCATAATAATGAAGAGAAAAGGGGAGAGGGGGTCGCCCTGTCTGATTCTTCTTGAGGGGGAGAAAGGTCTGGAGGGAACACCATTGATAAGCAAGGAGAAGAAAGCCGAAGAGGTTAGATTTAAAATCCAGGTTACCCAAGTTTGGTGGAAACCAAAATCCAGGAGCATTGCCCGCAAATAATCCCAGCTTATTTTGTCAAAAGCTTTAGAGAGGTCCAGCTTGAGAAGCATACCTGGGGTTTTGGTTTTCTGCAGGGAGTGAATGACTTCATGAGCTAAAATGATGTTGTCCAAGATCTGCCTGCCCTCCACATATCCGGATTGTTCTGAAGAGATTATTGTTGGCAGGATTGGCTTGAGTCTTCGGGCTATCACTTTTGTAATGAGTTTGTAAATCACATTGCATAGAGCAATTGGCCGGTATTGCATGGCTCGGTGTGGCTGCCCCACTTTTGGAACTAAGGTAAGAAATGTGGCGTTGAGCGCTTGGAGGACTTTTCCTGTGATTCTAGAGTCCTCCAGAATTTCACAGACTTCAGTTCTTATCATCGGCCAGCAAGAGTGGAAGAAATTGTTGGTGAATCCATCAGGGCCCAGGGCTTTGCACTTAGGGGTATCCTGCATCGCTTGATCCACTTCCTAGAGTGTGAAGGGTCGCAGAAGAGCAGCGTTTTGTTCCTAGGTTACCAGCGAGGGTATATTCCTGGTAATCTTGTTGATTGCTGCCTGCCTATCGGGTATGGGCTCTGTGAGAAGATATTGAAAATAATCAACCAAGTTTGTTTCCAAGTCAGCATGAGAGTGGAGTGTTTCTCCGGTAGCCGATACAAGATGTGTGATCCTTTTGCAATGCCTTCTCTGGATGACAGTTCGGTGGAAGAATTTGGTGTTGCGTTCTCCCTCCTTAAGCCATTGGATGCGTGACTTCTGTTTCCATAGTATTTCTTCCTATCTTTTTCTCTCTGCTATTTGTTGGGCTACCTCGAGTTCCTATGCTTTTAGCTCATCCGTGAGCCCCTGCTCCCGAATCTGATGTTGAAGCTCACTCATTTGTTGTGATAGTTGTTTTTGTGAGTCAAAGATACTACCAAAAGTTTGCCTATTCCAGAGCTTGAGTGTTTTCTTGAGATTCTTTAACTTCTGCTGGAAACGATACATTTTGGAGCCATGAGAAATCTCTGCCTTCCGCCACCAGTCCTGAATGTTTGCCTTGAAATCTGGATGATCTAGCCAGAACTGTTCAAATCTGAAAGGTCTCTTTCCAGGAGTGGCTAAGACATCCATCCATAATTGTATGGGCCAATGATCGGAACCTGGGTAATTTAGGATAGAGGAATCCATAGCAGTTCCATTCATAATCAAAGGTTCCGATAGTAGGAATCGATCCAATTTGCAAGCGATTTGGTGTGGCCCCGTTCTTCTGTTCATTCAGGTGTGAGTGCCATTGCTGGTTTCCAAATCTATTAGATGGAGGTCATCTATTAGATTGTTGAAATCACTGGAATCTTGATCCAAGCGCCTCGATCCCCCTTTTTTCTCCCCTAGGCTGCGAATGATGTTAAAGTCCCCCCCAATAGTCCATCTATCATATCTGGTGAGGCTGGATAGATAACGCAGGCTGCTCAGGAAGGCCTGTTTGTCTCTTGGATTGGCTGGGCCATATACATTGGTTAGGTGGCCGGGCTTGTCAGAGCCGATGAGTCTATACTCTGCTGTTATGGACCATCTGGTGGTGTAAAAAATTTCCATTAAAACCATATTGGTGTTCCATAGGATGGCCACTCCTCCAGCTGTACCTGTAGCATCAATCGAGATCGCTCTCCCCTGTCACCAACAGTAAGGAAGTAGTCGATCGATGTCCTCCGAGGTGCATTTTGTTTCCTGTATCATCATAACGTCTGGGTTTTCAGCTATAATCAGTTCTCGTAGCATCTTTTGCTTGCTACGTCCATTAAGGCCTCTGATATTCCATGAGATAATCTTCATGATGACAGAGGGGGTGGGAGAGGAGGAAAGATGTCCGAGATCAGGTGGATCTGCCCTGAGTTTACCATGAAGTTCCCTATTTCCTGTATGAGCTTGTTTGTGGATTTTCTTCCTCTTTTCTTTTCTTCCTTTTGGCTTTTGCTTGAGTTTTTGGTCTGACTTCCCTGGATTCCCAAGGCTTTACTAGCCCTAGCTGATGATCCTGCAGAGGAGTTGAGAAATACCTTGTGCGCTTTCCTTAGTTGATCTCTGGGTATGGTGTAGAGCTTCTGATGTCGATAGCCATGCTCAAGGTGTTCCAGATCCACTCCAGCGAGGTCCTGTTCCTCCATCTCCATTTCCTCGTCTGCATCCTCTAGCTCCGGCATGGCTGACGATTCCTGTTCCAAGCCCGAGGGGGTTGGGTTTTGGTTGTTATTCTTGGGTGTTTCCCCAGGGATGTGGCTCTCGATCTGAGGTTTATTGTTTGGAGGAGGTGCATTCATATTTGTGGGGGTTACTGTGTCCCCTGGTTGATCTTGTAAAATTGCGAATTTATTACTAGTGGATGGGTCTTTGCTTACCTGGGCCGTGTGCTTCCTTCCTCCCTGTCGTCTTTTGCCTGCCTGCTGCACGAATTCTTCATTTTCCTTGCCACCCTCTGAGTTTCCTTCTTTTTTGATCTGATTGAGAGGGCATTCTCGAAAGAGGTGGCCGTGTTCGTGGCATTTCCTGCAGCGGAAGGGAATGTGTTCATAGTCGATGGTCTGAGACCAGTCTTCGTCATGATATTCCAGAGTGATTGAACCCAGGAGTGTCTTAGCTATGTTCAGATACACACAGATTTGTGCATATGACGTATAGCGCCTTTGCTTAGTGGCCTCAGAAGACTTGACATATATGCCGATGGTATTGCCAATGCCTGCTAGGACCTCTTCCAGCCAAAATTCCTGGGGAAGAGAGTACAGTGAGATCCAGACCGGTGCATGGGAAAAGTCTTCTTTCTCTGGGCTGAACTTTTCTGTCCAGAATCTCAAAAATATTCCGGCAGAGTTATAGAAGTATGGCCCTCCATCGAAGATGCGGTTCCGATCTTCTAGATTGTGGAAGATTATTGTGAAGAAGCCCTTCGAGCCCAGTTGTAAATCATAGTGGCCTTTTGCTTTCCACCAATACTGTATCCATTTGACAAGGTCTCTCTCAGAGGGCCAAAGCCCTAAGAACTTCCCTACTAAGGCGTTGTCTCACATGTATTACTTCTGCTCTTCAATACGGGGTGAACTGATCACGTACTTTGGGGCTTGTGCTGCCTGTGGGATGCATTTCCCCGGAACCCATGGGGATGAACCACTTTCAGGGACTTTTTCTTTGGCTGGATCGATGTCCATGTCTCGGTCTTTGAAGGTGCCCTCTGCCAGAAGCTACGCATGCATTTCAGGAGGTGTTTCGAATGCCAGTCGCTTAGTTCCATTTTCAGAGGTTGCATTGGCTATGATCTGGCTGTAGGTGACTCTGGGTTGTTCTCCTTCCCTTCGATCCAGGGGCCCCTGCGGGGTAGCCATTGTGCGGGCTCAGTTCGCGGCGGCGAGGGTGATCCAAACCCTAGTTGCAGAGCATCCAACATATATTTTGCATACAATGTTGATATCTATTCATCTTAAAAAATTTCCTTTTTCTCTTACTTGTAGTAGAAACACCAAATTATTCTCATCTTCCATCATTGGGTTATAAAAAAATACCCCTTTAATTTATTATATTTCACCACTCTCCCCTACCTCGTTTCTTGAGGATGAAACATCCATTGTACTATGAATCATGGCTTCCATCATCGGGATATCAACAACAATCATCCCATGCACTTTTTATTTTTCACCACTCGGCCCTACTTGATTTCTTGAGGATGAAACATCAATTTTACTATGATTTTTAGTTCCATCATATGTCAATGATAGATACCCTTGCATTTCTATTGTTTCACCACTCTACCATACCTCTTTTCTTGAGGTTGAAAAACTTGAAGTTCTACTGTGATTATAAAAAAACATAACTGGGGTATCAACAACAGATTCCCCTTGCATTTTGTGTTTGATCATTATAACCTTGTTCATTTCATGAAACTGACAAGATTGACAAAGTCAAAGTGCAAGAAAAACATCTACTTTTCACAAATCAACTAGATTGACAAATTCTATCGAATCCTTGTTTGATTCATTGGTATATGTGTGTGTGTGTGTGTGTGTGTGTGTGAATACCAATTAGTCACTTAAGAGTCATTCACCCTTCCTTCCCACAACTTGACTCCTCTTTAAACGAATTGTTGAATCAACAACATAGTTTGGGAATCATTTTTTGAGTCTTGGGAACATCTCTAGCAACAATTGTGTTGAGTTGACATTAATTGCATGTTGGAAACTATTTACATTGAGGATGTTGGGCATACACAATTGAGCATTTTCTATGGGTAGTTGTATAGTGTGTTTTTGGATAAACATCACATGAAATACCAGCTTGAATACAACTTGATTTAATTGTTGGTTCATTAATTTATCTACAACCAAACAACAATTAACACAAAGCTTAGATGCAACATGAACAAAAAATTTATGTATCATTGAATTTTCCATTGGTGTTGGTGATCCAGGAGGATCCCCACCGATATTATGGCCTCAATATTTGCAAAAAAATCAGTGCCTAGGCCGATTTTAAAATAGATTTCATTCCAACCAAGAAAAAGTGTGTTTATGTGCTTCCAGAAGAAATCCACATGCATTTTTTGCATTCAAACAATAATGGAAATCCCAGGCAATTGAGATCAATCACTAGATCGCACATCTAGCTTCATTGTATAGTCCTCTATAAGTTTCTTCTCGACCGAAACACCGGCTCTAAGAGAATCATCTAAGAAATATTTGACGACAATATTAACATTGGTGAAGCAACATTTATATTTGAGGGGATTCAACCCATAAACATGCTTTGGGAAAAAATATAAGGAAGAATTGAGCTCTAACTCGCTTGTTGATAGGTGGAAATGTTCTTCCCGCAATAGGGGATAATCACTTGATCAAGGCCCCAATTAAGCCTTTACCCGTTTGGTATAGTAATGTCCACCGATATGTGGGCCCGGTTGCCACCAAATGATTTTGAAACCGACTTAAAGTCAATCTAATTAAATCATTAATCTAATCCCAAATTTACTTTAACATAACTAAATGAAACCTAACTAATGTTATTCCTAATTTCCTATCCTAATAAAAAGTAAATATACTTTAAATATTAGATGTCAAAAGGAAGATAAATTACTTTAACCAAAAAATAATTAATTGTTTCAACAATTGTTAAATACAAATGTATAACATAACTTGTAGAAGATAACGATAAAAATTCAACATCTAAATGTAATCAACAAAAAGAAATAAGACATTACAATTCAAGAAATGAAAATAGTTTTAAATACCATAAATGAAATACCATTAAACATTTACAGAGTAGCAAAAGAATAGTCTAAACACTACAATGGAAATACCTTTCCATTAATCACCATCCTTCGAATATTATTATTAAATTTTGATAACAATATATAAAATTCAACCTTTTATTCTCCAATCCAAGAAAATATCAGCATTTCAATTGGACACGATAGTAGTATACATGTGTTGATAAAAAAATTGATCACCTCAATTTTCTTCTCTTTGGAATAAAAAAAAATTGATATCAGAATAAGGAAATTTTAAATGACCATAATCTCATGGTGTATCCCTCAATCTCAGCTTCATCATGCATTTTACGAAATCAAAATTCGAGTCTGTATGACCAAGATACTCTTGTTTTTGTCCAAATACCTGATCTCCCATGAAAGAACATTTATTCCATGTGCAACACAGCCGATTCAGTCTCGAGAATACTTTCATATTCCCTTCATCTCGTATTCTCATACTTTTCATTACTTCTATTCTCATTCTCATTACTTACTCTCACCTATCTTTTACACTTAGCTACTCTACTCTCACTTATCTTCTTATACTTATCTTCGAAGATATATATCTTCTTATTTTTCCTCTTCTATCTACTCTTCTTACACTCTCCCTTATTTTATTTTACCTCTTCTATCCTTCCCCATGGGATTCCACACTTCCTTTCCCATATCCCCCCTCACTCTCGATCCTGATCCCCTTTCCCCCTCCTACTCCACCACTCCATCCATATGTAGTCTTATTCCCATATCCCCATATCCATATCACTCCACTCCCGATCTCGATCTCCCTACCCCACCACACTATCCCACACCCGTCAAACTACTCTCTAACCCCGCCATACCTCATCACCTCGTGACCCCTCCTCACTCCCAACCCAGCCATACTTCATCTCCCCTCTTGTCCTCCCATACTCTCTCCCTTAGCTTATTTTCCTAAGTCTTATTCCTTTTCATTGGCAGCCTATTACATCAAGATACATGGAGGACATGGAAACCAATCATACTGAGACATGTGGAAACCAATCATACCGAGACACATTGGTGTTGACTGGGTGATTACTTGGCACTGAATGGGTGATGAATGGGAAATGACACATTGGTGTTGACTGGGTGATTACTTGGCACTGAATGGGTGATGGATGGGAAATGATTAGGAAACCAAAATTTTATTAAGTCATGAAATTTCCTAAGGCACGAGAGCTAAGTTAAGACCTCCATAAGCTCCTTAACTTCACATCAATGATATGGAATCCCTTTACAATATAAACACCAAATCTTCACCAACCACAATGCATGTGGGACAAAAAAGGGTGGAATTTAATCCTTAACTTCACATCAATGATATGGAATCCCTTTACAATATAAACACCAAATCTTCACCGACCACAATGCATGTGGGACAAAAAAGGGTGGAATTTAATCAAGGGCTAAGATTGATCCATGAACTAGATCGACGACTGTTGAATAACGATCTTCTGAAGCTCATAACTCAAGATCCAGATGTCCGTTTGGGGCAAATGATACCTCGTTGGAAACAAAATTTGACAAGGAAGACAATGCGATAGGTTTAAATGTCTGAATTTGGACATAATTCTTCTAGAAATTAAAATATCAATTAGTTTTGTTTTCCTGACTTGCTGAGAAATTTGTTTGGAAGCTGGACTTCTCGAGGCTATAACTTGAGATTAATACGTCAAAAATTATCTCAATAAGACTCGTTAGAAATATTGAATGATGAATATTACTTGTAAAATGGTTTCCATGGCTGAGAATTCTATCATGCTCAAAAAAGTAAAACAAAGTTCATTTTTTTTTAAACGGTCACTTTTGAATTTTGGAAATAGAGTTTATTAAATAAAATTTTATTTAAGGATTAAGTGGATCCCAATTGGAGGCACAAATTCCAATGACATTATTTCATTAAGGATAATTTAATGAAGCATTAATTAAATTTATTTACTCCAAAAAAGGAAGCATGTGGAAACTTCTAGAAGAACAAAACACTAACTACTTGGGCAAAGCATTTCAAGAAAGCTTTGGGAGCTTATTTAAAAGAAGGAGACCACCATGTAAGAAAAGGTTGGAAGATCAGAATAGCAAGGTTTATATCATCAAGATAACAGTTTTCAATGATCAGTAGGTAGATAAATTTCTCATATGCAAATACAGATCTCCATTTTCTTTTGTCTTCTTTTTCTACATGATCTCTCAAAACTTTTTGTTTGTATATATCATAAGGATGAGTTTTTTTTAGTGTTTTTCCTTTTATTCTTCCAAGTCTCTTCCTAAAAATATCAATAGGATTATTCTACAACCATATATGTGGTTGGTAGTGTAATTCAGGGTTGTTTAAATGATTCATGAAAGTTTAGTCCTTGCGTCTGGAAAACTTTATTTATGAGCATTGGTCAATTGGTTTACTGAAATGCTCTGTAATGTTTAATATATTTTATGAAACTCTAGAGAGAAATAATTCGGGGTATAAATTTAATGATTTCTCAGGCTTTGATATTTCTAAGCATGAGATTTTTGGAGTATGCCCATCAAACTGTTTTTCAGTTTTGAATGAAATACTCATTTAAAGTTATTTGAAGTGATCAACACCATATCATTTTTTTTCTTATGAGAAAATATGGATGAATCTTATGCTTGCATATGTTTCAAAAGGACATTATAATGAAGGTGAACACATATTTATTTTAATATTGAATCTTTTCATTATCTTTTTATTGTAAAGAAAGATGTTTGGTCCATTTCAAAGTAAATGTTGCACTCAAAAAGAAATATGATTATAAAAACAATTTTACATACAAACTAAATAAATAAATAAATATTTGTTGTTTGTTGTCTAGCATTCTCTCATTTAATAACCCAATCCACGATATTCTTAAGTGAAAACATAATTTTCTTTACAACAAATGTGTGCCAACTCACTGTATGCCAACTCATTGTATTATGCATGGAGTCAAACCTTATTTCTGCAGATTTCTGAAATCCATTTGATGATTTTGTGGCACTCATAGCTGGTTCTCTTTATCTTCAATGATAGGGTACCATTTATGTGGCATGATTGCACGCTTTATCTTCAATGATAGGGTACCATTTATGTGGCATGAGAAGCATTAAACATATCAGAATATAAATAATAATAGCTATTGGAAATCCGAGAATGAAAATATTCCTTAAAAATGAGTAAATTCAAAATGAAACCTAACTACGCTATGCCTAATTTCCTATCCTAATTAGGAGTAAACATACTTTAAATATTAAGGTTCAAAAAAAGATAAATTACTTTAAACGAGAAATAATTCATTGTTTCCTCAATTGTTAAATACAAATGTATAACATAAATTGTAGAATATTAGGTCAACATTTCAACATTTAAATGTAATCAACAAAAATAAATAATATATTACAATTCAAGAAATGAAAATAGTTTCAAATACTATAAATGAAATACCATAAAACATTTACGGAGTAGCAAAATAATAGTCGATGACTACGATGGCAATGCCTTTCCGTTAATCTCTAGCCTTCAAATAGTTTTATTAAATTTTGATAATAGTATATAAAATTCAACCTTTGATTCTCTAGTCCAAGAAAACAACAGTATTTGAATTGGACACGATAGTAGTATACAAGCCTGTCTTCTTTTTCCGGCATTCCCTCTTGCGTAGGTTCCGGCAATGCACTGACACATCCTCAATGATCTTAGGAATTGAATATTTAGTGACAACAAACCCTAAAATCACGTGGGATTTTGTAGAGCGATCTCATGTCATTTATTTAGTTTGATCTAGTGGTATCCTCATGATTCCTGCTTGTGGCAGTTATATTTTGTATGGAACATCCTTCAAACAGTCTTCTACTCGTGGCAGCCACTGAAGCATTTCTTCTATGATATCGTGGTGCACTATCCTCCAACGAGCTTGCTTCACCAACTAAACTTATTGCACGTCATCAAACTTATTCTTTTAATTCGAAGGTTTACCATCCACGTGGAGGGTCCAATGAGACATGGCATTTCTGTTCATAAAATCTCGACATTCCAAATACTAGTATCAATCATTATACGTCAAATTATCATATTATTTCAGTGGAATAACTTAATATTTTAATACAATTATAAAATTTCATTATTAACCTATTACTCAATACCTTTTAAATGGATTTGTGAACTAGTGATAGACTTCACATAAAAAAGGATGTACAAATAATTTGAATTTATATTTAATTTGAAAAAGAAATTTGAATTGATATAAAAAAAATTATTTACAAAAAAAATCTGTATGCTTATATGTTTTCAGTCAAATACAAAAACAAAAACCTACCACAATTTTGTTATATATATTGTCAAACTTTGCCATTTGTAATTGGAGCAATGGAGGAAGAGGATATATTGGTTTTCACATTTGATTAATTAAACTCTTGATGTAAGATTATGCTTTTTCTTTGTGCAAGGAAATTTTATGCACACAGAAATTAAAGGAAAAGGGGAGTATTTAATCTCACAGACCTCCATGTCTATGTATAAACGTGTCTTCAACCTTCATTGTTTTATCTTGGATAGATCATAATTATTCAAAAAACAACAAGCGAGGTGAAAACAAAAGATTAAGGTGAGGAACAAAGATCAATGTAATAAACTAAACCTGACAATCATGAACCATTAAGGAATTTAATTCAAAAGAAAAGAAAAAGAATTCAAGCATTCATTAATCAAACCAATCCTCAAAACAAGGGGCACATGCAGAATCAAATAGAAGTGTTATCAAGTAATCATGGATCAATTCAACCAAAAGGAAATACATTATATTCTTGAACATAGATCAAAATGACCGATCACCAAGAAATATAATGCAAAAAATCATTTTACAGAAGTTCGTAAAAAATGATGCTTCGCTCAAATTGAAAACCGTCGGCTCATCTCTAATATTTTAGATATATTGTTTTAATATGTAGATTGAATTGTGTATGAGTAAGTACTTATTGAATTAATTCATCTTTCCAAAGAGCACAAGATTGTGAAAAATGCATTATCTTTTCACAAAAGTTTAAAGCTTGTGAAAAAGTGGTGTATTGTTTAAAATGAAATATATCTACTTGTTTCCACTCTTCAATATGTATTATTTCAATATGTGGATTACCTCCTAGGACTTAACTTTAAGTTGAACTATTTTAATCCACCAAAATGCCCGATTGACTTAATTATGCACTGAAAAAACAAATCTTGGAAAAAGTGTCGAAACATTATGATAACCCAATTTCAAGAAAAATAAAAGTATGAAACCATTTCAATAAGTCTAGGTGGGTGTGTAAACAACATTGAATGATCATAAATCAAATAGAATCAAATGGTACAATGATTATGCATGCAAGGAAAATGTGATGATACAACTAGCTTTCATGACGCAACAAGCTCATCACCAAAATTGTTATCATTAAGCCACAATAAAAAACATTTACATTTCCATTAGTTTCATGATTCTTCACTCTCATTCAAAAAATTCATGTGATAACATCAATCACCCTTTCATGGCTTCATTCCAAAAAGCATCATATCATCAAGTCATCACCGCATGAAAAATAAATCAAAATAATCAATCATGAAAGCACTCAAAACTAAACCATGTAGTCATTGTTGGAGACATTTTCTCTGCCTTTGTTTTGATCTGACTACTTTTTTCTGCATTCATTCTCATAGTGACCATACTTTTTTCAATAGTAGCACTAAATTATGGATTTTTCTATCCATTTTATGCCTCTTTCTCTTTGATTCTGTGAGTTTTTACACTGTTGAGACTATCTTGAGTGTTCTTGTGTGAGTGTTTATTCTGCATGATGATTACCTCTACCTCTTTTTCTTTTACCTTTGTTTCCTCTTCCTCTACCTTTAAAACAAGTTTGAGTCTTGAAATCATGATCCAAATACCCTTCTTCCAAGTTGAGTCTAGCTTCATGTGACATAAGTGATCCCATTAGTTCTTCTACTAAGAGACTAGATAGATCTTTGGATTATAAAATGGCAGTTACAACCATTTGAAATTTCTTGGGAAAGCTTCTCAAGACTCTTTCAACAATCCTTTGATCTTCAATATGTTCACCATTAATCCTAATTTTATTTATAATTCCCATCACTCTGGTCATGAATTGTTCAACATTCTCCGTCTTAATCATTTTTGGGATTTCAAATTGAGTTCTTAATGTTTGAAGCTTTATTGTATTCAACTTATCATTACCTTGGTATGCTGATTTGAGAATATCCCAAGATTGTTTTGTAGTGGAAGCACCTATTATCTTGGAAAAAATAGAGTCGTCTATTGAATTTTCAATCCAATACTTGGCTTTGTTTTATTTCTTCCTCTGTTCTGCAAGTGTATTTTTTTATGCATCTGTCATGGAATTCAGGTCTGTTGGGGGTGGCTCTGTGAAGCCATTTTCCACTGGTTCCTAAGATTCATGGGATTGGGGGAACAATTTCATCCTCAAAGACCATAAATCATAGTTCTTTCCAATAAGAATTGGTCGTTGGGTTGGCCCTAAATTACTAGAGGAACCCATTTAAAAAGAATTCACAAAATTTTAGATTAAAAAAAATACCTTATGTTGATGCACTATCAAACTTTTGTAGCATGACAGGATGCCTTTGACTGCCATGAAGTCGAGGGAGTCTCCAGAAATTTTCTTTCGGGCTTCTTACGAACATTCTCCTCCTATATCGATAATGCTATGCAAATAGATATGGCTATAATTCATGTAGTTTAACTGTGTTTTAGACAGTCATGAAATCCATCTATTGACAGTTTTGTCAATTGGTCACCAGAACCACCGGAACCACCAGGGTTAATACTTCCACTCTTGCATTGGTCTCGCTTAAAAAGTCAGAAAATTGTGGACAAAGAAGCAAAATTCCAGGTAGCTACTCTTCGACTCAGAGGCATGGCACTAATATGGTGGGAGAGTAAGAATCAAGAACTTCTTAAGAAAAGTAAAATGATATCTTCCTCATATGAATTCATATCTAAATTAAAGAAACAATTTTATCCTTTAGGGTATATGCAACAAGCAATAGTGGATTGGCATAATCTAAGGAAAAATAGAGGACATAATGTGAAATACTATACTCACGAGTTTAGAAAGAGTACATTAACATTGGGAATTCATATTTATATGAAAGAAACTCTTTTGAACTCTATTGGTGGGTTGCATATTTATTTCAGACATGTTATTCTTATGTTTAATACAACTAATCTTGATGAATTTAGTGTCCAAGCCACTCATATTGAGTCAAGGGGAAAGAATGTCAAAGATGACTTCTTAAAGAACTCAGTTCAACCAGTTGAAGGAAAGCACGAAGGAAAGGATAAAATGAAACGAGCAACCACAATGAAGAAAAAAGATTAGAAGACTTCATGTTCACATTGCAAAAAGGAAGGACATACTAAGGCTAAGTTTTGGAAACTCCATCCAGAACTAAGACCAAAGAGGTTCAAAAATAAAAAGGGTAATAAGAAGACCATTGCTACAATCCAATAGGATATTGGATCAAATTTAGGTGATGAAACCAAGATCATGGCCATGGGAATACAAGGTACATCTTCTTCTAGTAGTTTTAGTACTAATACTCATTTTTTAAAATATAAAACTATGCATGATGAAACAAAAATAAGTGAGTTATTCTAGATCAGAGTTATCTCAATACATACAAAGATTGTTACACTCTTTGATAGTGGTTCGCAAGCTAATCTCACTTATGAAGAAATTGTTAAGACATTGGTACTTGAAACTAAGCCTCATACAAAACCATATCCTTGAGGATGGGTATTTGAAGATGCTAAGTTACAAGTATCTAAACAATGTAAGCTCATATTTGCAATCACCTCTAAGTTCATAGATGAGGTAGAATTAAATTTTTTACCACTTGATATTTTCATAATTGTTTTGGGAAGTCCTTATTTTT
>ML799005.1:116770-139635 GCA_009831015.1 Picea engelmannii | reverse complement strand
CACTTTTCTACAGGGATATGTTGATTCAGATATGGCAGGTGATAAAGATAGCAGGAGGAGTACCACAGGGTATGTTTTTACTATAGGTGGAACAACAGTAAGTTGGATTTCGAAACTGCAAAAGGTTGTTGCACTTTCAACAAAAAAGGCGGAGTATGTTGCTGCTATAGAGGCTAGTAAAGAGATGATTTGGTTACAGAGGTTTATGGAGGAATTGGGAAAGAAGCAAGAGAATAGCAGGTTGTACTGTGACAGTGAGAGTGTCATTCATCTTGCAAAGAACTCAACCTTCCATTCGAAGACTAAGCATATACAATTGAGGTACCACTTCATACGATTAGCCTTGGAAGATGGACATTTGAAGTTGGAAAAGATACACACTAGCCAAAATCTTGTAGACATGTTAACAAAGGGAGTAACCAGGGAGAATATGAGTTCCTGCTCAGTTTCAGTTGGTCTTCAAGAATGAATATGAAGATGATAAATTTGCTAGGTCCAAGAAGGTTTAGAGTCCAGCATATACAACAACGGTGGAGTTGTTGAGATCAGTCTCCAAGTGGGAGATTGTTGGTTGTGGAGCTTGATTATCTTCCTGATTCAAAGGTCTTTTACTTTCAGTCATGTTTATACCCCATGAAGTATTTACACCCCAGAATTATGTACATTCTTCCACGCGGGGGAGTGCAGAGGGGGGGTACCCCCTCTACGAGGTCTGGGGGGGATATCCCCCTGGTTGGGGGATCTGGGGGCAATCGGGCCCCCAGCGGGTGTTTGGGGGCAGCGTCCTCCGATGGGGGTTCGAGGGTGAAGCCCCTGAAGAAACAATTGCCGTATAAATGTATATTGTAATTTCATTGTAAATCTGGACCGTTCATTATAAGGTCGCAGATCTAACGGTAGAAATTATGTTAGGGTTTTTTCCCTAGAAGGAAACCCTCTTTTATGAGGGAAATGTATTGTGGCTATGGTGGACGACGAATATTTTATTTCTGAGATAGGAGACTGTGAGAGAAAGAAGAGGAAGTTGCAGTGGGTTTGTTGTAGGTTGTATCCCTTCATATGCTGGATAATAATAAAGGAAGGACCTGGAAATTTCTTTGGTGGACGTAGCCCACACTGGGTGAACCACATAAATCTGTGTCTCTATTATATTGTGTATCTTCTGTGTTTTGTTTCCGCATTTGTTTTATTTTATTGCTCCATGGTCCTATTTTTTCTAACAAGACTCTCAAAGAGATTCACACAACTTTGGTTATAATCATAGGATCCATCTCATGATCAAGTAAATACGTCAGAAGCTTTTGAAGCCACACTACTTCACATACACAATGCTACATACTCTACTTCTGTGGTACTCAAGGCCACAGAGCTTTTTTTTCTGCTGCACCAAGAAAACATGGAAAACTTCAAGGTAAAACAACAACCAGATGTGATCTTTCGGTCCACTATACTTTCTTTCCATTTTTCATATCCCTGCAAACTCCAGTCTACACTTGTAGGTATATCTTAGGCCTTATCCAACTATGCCTCATAGATATCCCAATACATGTTTCGTTGTTGTCCAGGGAGTCTGTATTGGCTAACTCGTGAAATGGCTAAGTACATTATCTGCATAACATATACCAATTTTGGTGTTAACCAGATACATCAGTGATCAAATCAATTGTGGATCAATCTTGTCTCAATAATCATCATTCATTTTCTTCAAATCCATCACCATCGGTGTAGGCATGGATTTGCATTTAGTCATATTGAAATTCTTTAATATCCCCACTGTATTTTTCCTTGACTTAGGAAACATATCATCAGTCCTCTATTGTACTTCATGTCCCAAGAATTAGTGCATCATACTCAGATCCTTTATCTCGAAATCAGAAGTCAATTTTTTCTTGTATCCAACAACACGGCTTCTTGAATAAGTCATCGAAATCTGGCTCTCATCACCAACAATGTAATAATACAGGTTTGAATCAACAACATCCTTGTTGAAGCCCAAACTCATCAAGAATACATCCATCTGATATAGTCTTCAACTCATGGATGATAGTATGGATGGAAGTGTAGTGTGTTTTATTGGATTCATCATAGACAACTCCCTCTGTTTGTGGGAATCCTCTGGTTACAGATCTCACTTTGTATTTCTCGACACTTCCATTGGTTGCATGCTTGATCTTGTAAATCCACTTGGAAGTCACCATAGACTTCCCTTCTGGTCTCGAAACAATATCTCATACATCATTCTTTAAGATGTATTGGTATTCTTCTGTCATGGCATCTAGCCATACCTATTCACTTGTTGCTTCTAGATGACAAGGAGGCTCGTACGTTCCTCTGTCTCCTACCGAGTTTGTTGGGCCTAGGCAGGCCTTTTATGCCTTACTACAATATCTCTGGACATATCAACTGGAGCAACTGGATCAGCTAGAATACTGTCGGTCTCCCTCTAAATTGCTTGAAGGGGGAGAAGGTATTGTCTCTTCCTTCTTTTCATTTTTTTTTACTCCCTCTGAGTCAAGTAACTCTCTCTGAAGTCTGAAGGATGGATGTTTTCTTTTTACTTGCTTGATAAATATTTTATGTCTCCTTGACTAGCATAATAATTTGTTGGCAAATTTATTATCGACAGAAGGCAGAGTATTTGTTTGTCATTGATGGAAAGCTCAACCCGACGATGATGAACAAGAGAAAGTGGCAATACCAACAACGCAACAATGATTGCATGGCAAGATTAGAAGCATAAGCTCAGGAGGAGGATAAACAGTGATCATTGGATCACCCATCCCGAATTCCTGATGGTCGTCAGATCTGAATTAAGACAGGCGGAGCACGCAGAAGAGGAGAACATATCTCAGGCATCAGATTTGAGCATGAAGACCGGCCATCATCGGATCCAGAAGAAGAAGCATGATCTTTAAGTACAATATGAAGTGGGCTTACAAAGTCTTGAAAGCAGGAGGACCATTGATCCAAGAAGGACACATGGCAAAATATCAGGGCACGACAAAGGATCTATTTCGGAGTTTCGCAGATCATGAAATCCAAAAGGAGGAGGTGATCTAACCCCTCAAACTTGCGATATGCGAAATCCTGATAAACAATAATGATCATTGGATGCAAACTACATGTGGCGACAGGTCATCTTTTCGCTAACTGGAAATTCAAAGGAAGGAGGAGCTCTATCCTTTGAAATCACGAAACGCGAAACCGCAATTCAATCTGAGTCGTTGATTAAGGGAGAGCATGGACCATTGATCTGACTCCATTTCAAAGTTTCGATGATCGCGACATGGAGAGTCAAGACACCTCATCACAGGATTCCCGAAATCGCGAGTCGTGAAAGAGATTTATTGATAAGCGCTTGGTCACAGTCGTGGGCACGTGAAGGAAGGAGATTGCAAGTTGCAAGGCTCCATTTCATGATCGGGAGTGGAAAGAGTCAGAGTGACTCGCAACAAAATTCGTGAAACGCAAAATTGCATAACGCCTGTTGGTTTAGCCGGTGGTCATCACCGGTGGTCATGAAAAGGGAAGGTACTAATTTCTAAGCCCTATTTTCGGATATCGCGACATGGAAATTCAAGAAGCCTCACCACAAGATATATGAAATGTGAAATGCGAAATCACTTTCTGATTAGCCTGTGGTCACATCCAGTGGGCACATGGGATAAACGCGAGATCCTATAGATGTAATCCAACGGTGATGGTGAATTGGGAATCTGATCGAAGGGCTACTGTTCCACCTCATGATTAATTGTTCAGTTACGATTCAGTTAGCTGAATTGAATCATGATTCTTGAATGGTTGGCGATTTAGTTACTGAGACGTTTTTTCCCAAGGAGATTCGAGGTGTAACTGAAGAGGTTGGTGTGGATAAAAAGGGATATGCAGTGATTGTGTACAGTTAGATGTTATGACTGAAAATGAAGTAAACTGGGAGAAATAAAAATCGCAGAATGCACAGTGTGAGATCAAACTCAGAAATGATAAACAGAATATGAATAGAGCAAAAGTATAATGAAGCAGAGAAGAATTGCAGAACAGAGGAGAAGTGGTAAGAATTGATATATCTGTATTGATGGTTATTCATTCATTTTTATAATTAGGGAGGTTGGGTGGTGCTAGGGAGGACTTTGGTCCTCTGATATTCAAGTTGGTGCTTGAATATTGGAAGTTATATCATCCTTCTAGTTGTGTCTAGAAAAATAGGGTGGCAGGGTGGTGCTAGGGAAAACATAGAGTTTTCTGTATGCAAGTTGGTGTTTGTATAAGTCCAATTAGTGCTGGAACAATTATGGAGTTGATGATTCCTTCTAGTGGGTGCTAGAGAAATAAGAGGGTTGGTCCTCTCAGCAAGTTCAAGCTTGCAAAACAGAGGTAGTAGCCTCACTTTGAGTTGGTTCTCAAAGATAGATGATGTAGAGAACTTAAAAGACTGCCTATCATTCGAAGAAGAAGAGGTTTTCTCCCTTTGTGGGTTTCCTCATGAAAATATGTCTCTGTGTATATCTTATGTGTGACTGATGTTCTTTATTTATGTTGTTCATATCTTGTATAATATTGATCGTCACTTGGAAGAGATTGAAAATTATTTTGAATAAGCCATATATCGTTTAAGCTCAGTAACAATTGATTCACCCCCCCTCTCGGTTGTCTTAGTAATTTCAACAATTGGTATTAGAGCGGGTTCCTTTTACTTAAAGGTAGATCTGTAAGCTTAAACATGACAATTCAGGAAGGGAATTTAGCCAATAAGCCTCCTCTCTTTGATGGAACAAATTTTTCCTTCTGGAAGGTTAGAATGAGAACATACTTAATGGCCTTAGGTGTTGATGTTTGGGATGTAGTAGAGACTGGATATACAAAGCCTGTTGTGCTAGCTTCCAAGGATGATAAGTTAGAGTTTAGCTTTAATGCTAAGGGAATGAATGTTATCTTGAATGGACTTACTGAAGCTGAGTTTGTAAAGGTGATGCATCTTGAAACTACCAAAGCAATGTGGGATAAACTTATTAACGGTTATGAAGGAAATGAGAAAGTAAAAGATTCCAAACTTCAAACATATAGATTGAAAATTTGAACAACTAAAGATGAATGAAGATGAAATAGTTAGCAAGTATTTTTTAAGAGTTGAAGAACTTGTGAATGCCATGAAGGGTCTTGGTTAGAAGACTGAAGAATCATTTTTAGTTCAGAGGATTTTAAGATCTCTGCTTGATAAATTTAATCCAAAAGTCTATGTAATAGAAGAACTAAATGATCTTAAAACTCTGTCCATTGATCAAATCCTAGGAACTCTAACTGCATATGAAATGAGAATTAGCAAAGATAAATCCATTACTAGAGAAGCATCTTTCAAAGCAGACAAGGATGTTGACTCAGAACTAGATGATAAAGAAAGGATCGGGAAAATGCCAAGGAAAGATGCCCTTCAAATGATTTAACTGTAGTAAAATAGGTCATTTTGCATCTAAGTGTCCTCACAAGAAAAATGACCAAAAGGACCAGAACTCTAATGATGAAAATAAATACAAATTTAATAAATATAATAAAAAGAAAAGTTTGTGTGCAAACAATGATGACTCCTTAGAAGACAGATAGTGATTCATCCTGTGAAGACAAAGTGAATGATTTTATGCTTATGGATATGGGAGATCTTGATGATGAACATCAAGTAGGTGAAATGGATGACGAAGAAGCTGTGGTGGATATGGAAGGTGAATTAATCAGTTCTTTGGAAGAAATTGACAGACTCAAACATAAGAAGAGAAAACAAAAACAGTTGTTGATGCAGTTTAAAATGAATGGTAAAAAAAACTGATGAATAATTTGCTCTACTGAAAGTGGAGTTAGAAGAGGGAAAGAAAATAGAAGACATTCTGAAACAACAATTATCAGAGAAGAAAGCGAGGTGTGAAGCCTTAGAAGAAGAGATAGTAAAAACTAGAAAGGAAATGGAGAAGTTTAAGGAATTGTATCACCAAAATTTGTCAAGTATTAAAGCATCGAAAGGTTTAACCTCCATTCTAAATCAACAAAGGAATCCAAAGTTGAAAGTTGGCTTGGTCTATGAAGAAGGATCAAGTAGTGATCATTCAAGTAATACAAAACCCATCAAGTTTGTCAAATATACAATCGTTGACAACAACCACTCTGCAAAAACAAAGAAAGAAAATAAGTCACCAAGAAGGAATGAAAAAGAAAGTATCAGAACCGATCAGAGAAACTATCAGCATGGAAGAAATCGATCCGCTCAAAGAAGACAGTCTTTTTCTAGGTACAAAGGATTTTTCTATGGATATTGTTTTTTTTGTTCTAACTTTGGTCACAAAGCTATAACTTGTTCTTTAAGATGTAGATATAAGCAAACAAGTTATTCAAAGAATAGTTGTCTGCCACAACAAAGATTGAGACAACCAAGCAACAAACAACCACAGATTACAAATCATATGATGGTTGGGAGAAGGACGTAGGTGAAACATAACAAAATTTATGAGCATAACAATTGTTATGATCTACTATTTAGTGAACCAGAATGTTATAACTGCCATAATTATGGACGTAAAGCTGCAGATTATCGCTTAAAGAACTTTAAGCCAGTTCTGAATCCTGCTGTTGAAAATTTCAAGGTTTGGAAGAAGAAAGAAGATGATCAGTGTGGATTAGTGTTATCAGCCCAAAGACAAAATAATCCCTGGTATATTAACAGTGGATGTTCCAAACATATGACCGGAGACAAAAGTAAGTTTCTAACTCTAAGTGAAAAAAAATCAAGGAATGTAACTTTTGGAAACGATGCACCAGGAAAAATAAAAGGTAAAGGAATGGTAAAATAATCCTGAGTAATGGCAAAGGAAAAGCTCAAGATGTGCTATTTGTAGATGGTCTGAAACATAATCTACTAAGTGTCAGTCAAGTTTGTGACAGAGGATGTGAAGTTTTTTTTACTTCTAAATATTGTGAAATAAAGTCGGTGAATTCAATACAACTGGTTGCAAAAGGGATAAGAACATAAAACAATGTCTATGTGTTAAGAGAAGAAAAAGAAGAATGCCACTTAAGAAAGTATGATGAAAGTTGGCTATGGCATCTGAGACTTGAACCTAAATTTTGATCATATAATCAAGCTTAGAAACAATGGGCCAGTAAAATATCTTCCAAAGATATCAAAGCCATATGACTCTGTTTGTAAACCTTTCCAGATAGGAAATCTTACTCGGACACAATTCAAATCTAAAAACTTTCCTTCAACAGAAAAACCTCTCCAGTTAGTACATACGGATTTATGTGGACCATCAAGAAAAGAAGGTATAGGAAAAGAAAACTATTTTATGTTTATTATTGATGATTATTCTAGACTAATGTGGGTTTCCTTTTTGAAGGAAAAATATGAAGCATTTGAAAAATTCAAAGTGTTTAAGGCTCTGATTGAGAATCAAATAGGAAAAAGATTAAAGGCAATAAGGTTTGATAGAGGAGGAGAATTTAGTTCATGGAACTTCAAAGAGTTATGTGATAAACATGGAATCAAATGAGAATACACTATTCCAAGAACTCCACAACAAAATGGAGTAGGTGAGAGGAAAAATAGATGAGTTCAACAGATGGAAAGATCAATTATGAATGAAAGGAATATTTCTCAGACATATTGGGTGGAATAAATCCATACAGTTGTCTATATTATTAACAAATCTCATCTCAGGCCACACAGTGACAAGACTCCTTATGAACTATGGTTTGGAAGACCTGCCTCAATCAAGCATTTTAAAGTCTTTGGGAGTAAATGTTATATCAAGAATAATGATGAAAATATTGGCAAATATGATGATAGGAATGATGAAGGTATATTCTTAGGTTATGCTAAAAATAGTAAAGGGTACAGATGCTACAATAAGAGGCTGCATAAATTGGTTGATTGTATCAACATAAAAGTTGATGAAGAAATCTCGGTCAGAAATGTAAGCAGTGTTGAACCAAGCACATAAGATATAGTTGAAGATGAAGATGAAGATGAAAAAGTCCAAGGATCAGAAAGGGAAGAATCTGAATCAGATGAAGATACGAATACTCAAGCTGACACAAATAAGAAGAAAGAAACAAAACCACCTCTCAGAATTGTTAGAAAGAATAATCCTGAAAATCAGATAATTGGAGATATAAATAAAGGAGTTCAGACAAGAAGGAAATTGATTAAAGACTCTGAACAATCTCAGGTTTCCTTTTTATCTATGATTGAACCTAAAAACTTTGATGAATCCAGCAAGCATGATGACTAGATTAGAGCTATGAATGAAGAGATTGATCAGATTGAGAAGAACAATACTTGGGAACTTGTTCCTAGAACTGAAGATAAGAATGTAATAGGTTCCAAATGGGTGTTCAAGAATAAAATGAATGAAAAAGGACAAGTTGTTAGAAATAAATCCAGATTGGTCTATAAAGGGTATGCACAAGTTGAAGGTCAGGATTTTGATGAAACCTTTGCACCAGTGGAAAGATTGGAATCCATCAGAATGTTTCTTGCATATTCATGTCATAAGAACTTTAAAGTGTATCAGATGGATGTTAAGTTAGCATTTCTTAATGGAGATCTAGAGGAAGAAGTATATATGGAGCATCCTGAAGGATTCTCATTGAAAGATAATCCTAATTATGTTTACAAGCTGAAGAAGGATTTATATGGAACGAAACAAGCACCATGAGCTTGGTATTATAGACTGGACAAATTTTTACAATACAAAGGGTTCAAGAAAGGTACTGTTGACAAGAATCTCTACATCAAGTCTGAAGGTGATGATTTACTAGTTGTTTTAGTTTATGTAGATGACATTATTTTTGGCTGTACTAATGATTCCTCTATTCAGTGGTTTGCCAACTCTATGCAAACAGAATTTGAGATGTCCATGATAGGTGAACTATCATACTTTCTTGGTTTACAAGTAAATCAGAGTTCTGCAAGAATGTTTATCTCTCAAGAAAAATATTTGAAAGAGATGTTGAAGAAATTTCAGATGGAAGATTCTTCTCCTATTAGTACACCTATGGTGGTTGGTTGCAAGCTCAGTAAAGATGATATTTCATGTGATGTTGATCAAAGGACATATCGATCAATGATAGGCATTCTTCTATACATCACAGCATCCCATCCTGATATAATGCAAGTTGTTGGAATGGTAGGTTGTTATCAGTCTGCTCCTAAACAAAGTCATTTACTAGCTGTAAAAAGGATATTCAAATACTTGAAGGGCACAATGACCTATGGTCTTTGGTATCCTAGAAATCAAAATATTCAGTTAACTTCTTATTTAGATGTTGATTGGGAAAATTGTGTGGATGAGAGAAAGAGCACCAGTGGAGGTGCATTCTTCCTGGGTGACTCGTTGGTAGCATGGATTAGTAAGAAGCGGGGATCTATTTCCTTATCAACTACAGAGGCAGAGTACATTATTGTTGCTACTTGTTGCACTCAGATTTTATGGATGATCCAAACTCTTGCAGATTTGAAGGTAAATTGTACTGATTTGATTACAATTCACTGTGATAACACTAGTGCCATTAGTGTCTCCAAGAATCTTGTTCTTCATTCCAAGACTAAGCATATCCCAATAAAATACCATTTTCTCATAGAACAAGTTACAAATAGAGTTGTTCAGCTGAATTATTTTCCTTCCACAGAACAAATAGCCGATATCTTTACTAAAACATTAGCAGCAACCCCTTTTGGATATCTTCGTCAAAAGTTGGGGGTTATAACTTCTTTCGTCTAATCTGTTCACCTAGTCAGGGGGAGTACTTATTGAATATATTTTGTATTTCTAAGTTGCTCATAGTTGACCGGGGGAGTATGTACTGCAACAACTCAGGGGGAGCGTGTTTCTTCTTTGACATTGATGTCAAAGGGGGAGAAAGTGTGATAATGGTAAGGATGCTACAGTGGTATGGTTGGATGTCCAGGCAGAGTAGTGTTCAAGTTATTCAAGGTTTCCATCAATGCCAAAGGGGGAGATTGTTGGCATATTTATTATGGACAGAAGATAGAATATTTGTTTTTCATTGATGGCAAGCTCAGCCCGACGATGACGAACAAGATAAAGTGGCAAGACCAGTAGCGCAATGATAATGGCATGGCAAGATTAGAAGCCTAAGCTCAGGAAGAGGAGCAACAATGATCGTTGGATCACCCATCCCGAATTCTTGATGGCCATCAGATTTGAATTAAGACAAGAGGAGCATGCAGAAGAGGAGAATAGATCTTAGGTTTCAAATTTGAGCATGAAGACCAACCATCGTCGGATCCAGAAGAAGGAGCACAATCTTTAAGTACAATATGAAGCGAGCTTACAAAGTCCCAAAAGCAGGAGGACCGTTGATCCAAGAAGGACACATGGAAAAAGATCAGGACACGACAAAGGCTCTGTTTCAGAGTTTCACAGATCAGGAAAACCAAAAGGAGGAGGTGCTATAACCCCTCAAACTTGTGATATGCGAAATCGCGATAAACAATCTTGATCGTTGGATGTAGACTACACGTGGTGAGAGGTCATCTTTTTGCTGACTGGAAAGTCAAAGGAAGGAGGAGCTCTATCCTTTGAAATCGCAAAACGCAAAACCGTGATTCAATCTAAGTCGTTGATCAAGGGAGAGCATGGACTGTTGATCTAGATCCATTTCATAGCTTCGGTGATCACGACATGGAGAGTCGAGACGCCTCATCACGGGATTCCCGAAATCACGAGTCACGAAAGCGATTTATGGATAAGAACTTGGTCACAGCCATGGGCATGTGAAGGAAGGAGATTGCAAGTTGCAAGGCTCCATTTCTTGATAGGGAGTTGGAAGAGTTAGAGTGACTCGCAACAAAATTTGTGAAATGAAAAATTGCATAGCGCTTGTTGGTGTAGCTGGTGGTCACGAAAAGGGAAGGTACAAGTTGCTAAGCCCTATTTTCGGAGATCGCGACATGGAAAGTCGAGAAGCCTCACCACAATATATCCAAAATGAGAAATGCAAAATAACTTTCTGATTAGCCCGTGGTCACAGCCAGTGGGCACATGGGATAAACGCGAGATCCTGCAGATGTAATCCAACAATGATGGTGAATTTTGAATCTGATCGAAGGGCTATTGTTCCACCTCATGATTAATTTTTCAGTTACGATTTAGTTTGCTGAATTGAATCATGATTCTTGAATGGTTGGCGATTCAGTTGCTGAGGCATTTTTTCCCAAGGAGATTTATGGTGTAACTGAAGAGGTTGGTGTGGATAAAAAGGGATATGAAATGACTGTGTACAGTTAACTGTTCTGACTGAAAAATGAAGTAAACTTGGAGAAAGGAAAATCGCAGAATGCACAGTGTGAGATCAAACTCAGAAATGATAAAAAGAATATGAATAGAGCAGAAGTATAATGAAGCAGAGAAAAATTGCAGAACATAGGAGAAGTGGTAAGAATTGATATATCTGGACTGATGGTTATTCATTCATTTTTATAATTAGGGAGGTTGGGTGGTGATAGGGAGGACTTTGGTCCTCTGATATTCAATTTGGTGCTTGAATATTTGAAGTTGTATCTTCCATCTAGTTGTGGAAAGAAAAACAAGGTGGCAGGGTGGTTCTAGGGAAAACACAGAGTTTTTTGTATGCAAGTTGGTGCTTTTATAAGTCCAGTTGGTGTTGGAACAATTAGGGAGTTGATGCTTCCTTCTAGTGGGTGCTAGAGAAGTAAGAGGGTTGTTCCTCTTAGCAATTTGGAGCTTGCAAAATAGAGGTAGTAGCCTCACTTTGAGTTGGTGCTCAAAGATAGATGATGTACAGAACTTAAAAGACTTCCTATCATTCGAAGAAGAAGAGGTTTTCTGTAAGTTTTAAACCTGCGAAGTAAATCAATGCATATATATATTCTTAAGCAATACAGAAATTAATCAATGGCTCATACACAGAATACACAGAGATCTTTACCGGAAACCCTCAACCGGGAAAACCTTTCTTTTTCATTATATCGAATTTCACCATTCGCCATACAATATATACAATGTTTTTAGGTATTCCGTAGATACCAAAACCCTAATCCCTTAATCCGGGATTAATTTACAAATCAGCTAAAAATAGCAAAATCCGCTAAAAATAGCAAATAACGGACTGCCAGACGCAGTTGTTGTAGCGCACCCACACACACACACACATGCAAAGAATATAACACATACCCAACATTTTCTCCCTTTATGGATTTCCTTGTGAAAATATGTCTCTGTGTATATCTTATGTGTGACTGATGTTATTTATTTATGCTGCTCATATCTTGTATAATTTTGATGGTCACTTGGAAGAGATTGAAAATTATTTTGAATAATTCATATATCGTTTAAGCTCAATAACATCTGATTCACCCCCCCTCTCAGTTGTCTTAGTAATTTCAACATAATCAATCAATAAGTTTTGGACTCCCGTAGTAGGGACAATGGTCCAAGTCATGAGGGATACCACAGTAGATATAATACCCTTCACTTATTAAGAATGCAATCAACTATAAATTCAATGATCAAATAATTTACCTGGGTCCGCAATCATGCTCAATTTTGTATTTTTAGAGGAAATACTTTTCATCTCTCTTATCTTCATCCTTTTGAGGTGGGTCTTGATCAATATCAATGGTGGAGGCATATTTTCTTCCTTTCTTCTTGGTTGGAAAATTTATTGCATAGTGTCCATATTTGTCACATATGAAGCACTGAATCTCTGAAACATCTCTTCTCTGATTATGACCTGAAGTTGATGAAGTCTTCTCATCTGTGAATGTTTGTTTGAAGTTTATTTTGAATCTTCCTCCTTTCTTTGTTTGAATTGTAAGAGCATGGTTGTCATCAGGGGATTCTTCCACTCCTCTATTTATAATTCTAAGTTCTTCTTGAGTATATTCTGTCCACAGACGATAAAAAGTTGGTAACTTTTCTCTTTCACTGATTCTTTGAAGAAAAGTTTCCCAGTGTTTTGGAAGATTGTTGAGAGTAGATAAGAAAAGTTTTTTGTCAAACATGATTTCTCCATTGGCACCTAGTTGTTCTTTGATCTCTGATATCTTCATAAAGAAGGTAGCAACTGCATCACCTTTTGTCATTTTGGTACTTTGAAGTTGGCCCTTTAAGGTGAGGGCTATGAGGGTGTTTTCACTTTCAAACATATCTTTCAATGATTCATACATTTAATAAGTTCTCTTTAGGTTAGCAATATGAGGTAAGATGATCTCTTACTGAGTAGATGATTATTTTCCTTTCCTTAACATCTTCTTCCCTTCTTATTTCCTTCTCTTCATCGATAGTTGTTTCTGGTAAAGTATTTTGTATCACACTCAAAATATCATCTTCTTCAAGGGTGACTTGAAGCCTTGAATTCCAGGAGCTTAAGTTTCTTGATCCATCAATCCTATCTTCCACTAAAGTTCTATTCTTCATATTTTTAGATTTCTTCACAAACTCTCGCCAACTGGACTTAGAGAAGCTAATGGTTAGGATAGGTTAGAAATTTTATGTTTTTGGGATTATGAATGCCAACAATAAGAATTAAGAAATTAACAGAGATAGTGATGAGCTGAAAAATCTCCTTCAATGGGCTACATAAACCCTAAAGTCAAAAATATGTAGAAAATTGTGAAACCTTAGGGCCAAAAATTCAAAATTCTTGGATTTTCACTCTGCGAGTCTCTGGAGGTGCACTAGAGGAGGAAATACTCTTATATTCCAAAAATATCTCCAATTTCCAAGTATTAAGGGCTAGAACACCACAGAAAGGAGGGGTGTACAGATTTTCTGGAAACCCTAGGAGGGTCGTACGGTTCTAATGAGGGGAGACTGGTCGATGCTTGTGCAATGGGTTCTTCAAGACATATGCTCTCATACCATGTTGATTTTTCAATAATCAAGGATTAAGAATGAAGTTCATTCTATTTTAGCATCTTACTTAAACCATAAACAATTTGTTGAAGAAACCAAGATCACAAGAAGAAACACCATGCACAAGTACACAAGAAGTATCCTGGGAAGCCCTTCTCAAAAAGGGAAGAAAACCAAACCAATCCTTTGCTATATTATTCAAGAGAAATAACTTCACCACCATAAACACCTAACACACAAAAGGGTGCTCAAAAACCCTAGAAACCTAACACCCAAGAGAGATGTGCACTTTTCCCAAGAACAAGTGTTTGCTAAAATTTCCAAACTCACACTTGTGATATGATTCCTCAATGGGGATTTTACCTTTACTTATATTATACTGAACCTATCAACATAAGTTTCTATTGGAACAACAAGGCCGACCTCAATAACTCACAATATAATTAATAATTACCATATTAATTGGATTTTACATTAAGGTGGGGCCGACCTGTACCCTTTACATTACAAATAGGGTTACAAGTAAGTCTGACTCTTGAACAATATATAAAGGGATATCATACACCCAATAGTGCTCAAACACTAGGGGCACATCCATATGTTCTCAGCCACAGGGATGTCCACATCTCTATCTCATTGCATCACACAGGAGAACCACACTCACTAGTGCTCAGCCACTAGGATCAGGTTCACCTATGCTCATCCACAAGAATGACCAACTCAACAGATCTTCTTTCTCATTGTGTTATATAGGAGAGTCATATGGAGTTCATCATCTCAACTCTCTGCTCAGAGGAGGCTAATACATCATTTTATCTCTGTCTCAAAATGATGCACCCAACTCATGGGCTTTTTCACATGTTCACTTGTGCTCAAACACAGGCACATCCAACTCAGCAGATCTTCCTTCTCACTGTGTTACACATGATAATCATCTGTAGTATCATCTCAAATCTCTGCAAAAGGGAGTCTAACACAACATTCCAATTATGTCTCAGATAGGAACCACACAACCAAATCAAGGGCTCTCTCTCAGGTCGACTCAATTAGTCTGTGTCCTGGAGGATGTCTCATGTAGCTGTAATCATCAACAATAACTGCAAGATGTATAAGTAAAAAAATCAACATGGTATCAAATCATGCCTGAAAGAGACCAATTCAAAATTTATAAATAAGTAGCTAACCTCAACGCACCCTCTCCCCGATTCAGTTTTCAATGTTGCAACTGCTAGAGAATTAGGGTTTCTGCATAAACCATAATTGTGATTTTTTACTTGTTTGAGAAGGACGTTGGAGAAATTAAACACACATAGGAACTCATCCTAGGATGGCACATCTAGTCCCTAGATCATAATTCTGAATTTTGAAGTTTGAGAAATTAGGGTTTCCTCATAAAACCCTAAGTTGCAGTTGCAGTTGCAGTACCAATTGTAGTTGCAGTTGCAGTACCAATTGCAGTTGCAGTATCAGTTGCAGTTGTAGTTCCAGTTCCTTCATACTAGTTCCTTCATTCCAGTTGCAGTGCCAACACCAGTTGGAGTAAAAAAAAATTGTGAAGTGTTGGGATTGATTTTTATTGTCCTAGTGCATCTTACCCTAGAAAATATACAACTGTCGTTAAATTACAAGTTGCATCACTTTTGAAGTTTTAAAGTTTTTTTATTTATTTTCGTTGTTTTTGGATGGTGCCACTACCTGCCGATCTTTTTAGAGGTATGTAGTTACATATGTTCAAACTCTATCATTATTCTAAGGGGTATTTGCAGGAGAAAGGATTTTTTGTCTAAACAACAATCATAGATCTAGAAGGATCTCATATCCAACATTGAAAGGAACAATGCACCCCAAGTTTTATTAACTTTATATGCCTCTATTTATTATGTCATTATCGTGATCACATGAACATATAGGTTATATTTTGATCCGTTGAAGTTATCATACTAACCATTGGTCAAAATTAAAGTATTAGATTGATTAAAGTTGAGATTATAGAGTTTATTCCCTAACTCAGATTTATGTCAAGATAGCATATTGTATTAGTACAGAGGACATGTTAAAGAAAATACTTGTCATATTGAGTGAAGGAGAGTCAGAAGAAAAAAAAAATGAATCATTCTTGAGGACAAGACTCCAGGTTCCAGGTTTGATTGATTAAATTGATAAGATTCAAATTTACACAGATCAAGTTTGATAACTGCTAAACACTATAGTTGTGATAGAAATCTATGAAAAGTTTTATTATTGAATACTTGGTAGCATGTGAGAACTATTGAGATAAATGCTTACTATAATCATTTACTAGATATAACTAACATCTCCTCTAGGAGAAACTTCTTGTTTTGTTTCCAGGTTACCATGGAGGAATGATTGATCACAACACGAGAAGAGTGTTTCTCTCATAACTTATTATTGTATTTATTACTTTTTACCCTTTTTTCAGGTAGGTCACAAGTGATATCTCTAAGGGATCTACTGTGACGATTGTTCTCGCTATTGTTTTATTACTATTATAAAGAGTATTATTCATGTTTGTTTTTTCTCCCTTGTTGTTCTTGTTCCAGGCAGGTCACAGGTGATAACCCTGAGGGAGCTATAGTGACGATTACAAGAGACAATATATTAGATGAGACATGGAGCATACTATACAATATGTATACATAACCGTATACATCCATGTACCGAAGAAGAATAAGAATAAGAAGTTAATTTTGCTAGATACATAACATCTCATATGAAGACAAATCATTAGGAGAAGAAGGCTCCAAAGATGACCGAACAAATCCCTTTAGTGCAGTTGATCACTCTTCAGATCATCAAAAAGAATTAGTAGAGCCAGAAGGGCCTACCCAGAATCAATGCAATAACCAGGAAGAGATCAACGTAATCCCGTGACACTTTGCAAGATGAAAAGACATATAAAAATTTGATGAGCCATATCCGAGAGAGAAGATGGATCCAAATATTATATAGCCTCAGAGGGAGCATGGATACTTAGATTGATCTTGATCTCATAAAGGACCACATGGGAAAAAGAGACGTCTTCCAGGATTGACAAACAAATGACATGAGTTGAGAAGACTAGATCGTATCTTTAGATACTTCTAGGAGACATGAAATATCCTAAGAAGATTCCCTTGTTTCAATGAAAGAGGACGAAGCCAGTTAGAAGGATTGTATTTTCCCTTAAGACTAGAAGGGAATTCAGTAGTGACTTCCACATTTTATATAACAGATCAAGTATGTTGCAAATAATAGTATAGAGATGTACAAAACCTGATTTGTGTCCAGAGGATTCTCCCAGCAAGAGGGAGAATACTATGACGAAACACTGGCTACAGTAATTGAAGAAATAGTTCCAGTTTTCGTGAAGACAACCAGAACAACCATGTTTTCGATATAGTATGAGATCCAGAGGAAGAAGCCCTTGTATTTGAGATTGAGTTACCTCCATGAAAGAATAAAAAGTTATCTTATGTATCAACCACTCTTATTTTCAAATGAAGTTATTGCGATGATAGAATAGAGGAACTACTCTCAGAGTTCAACAACTACAATGAGAAAAAAGCAGTCATTCTCAGCTTTAGAAATAACAACTGCAGGTGCAGAGTCCTAGTTCTAGAAGGAACAGTTGCATAAAAAGTAGAGGACACACTCTTAGGAAGTGAGACAAATAGTGCTTTGCAGAAAGCACATAGAACCAACACATGATTATGCATATTGATTTGCAACTGAGCAAGTATACCAGATTAGTACAATGTGATGTGAAAATTTGTCTTCGAAGTACAGGACAGGAAGACTTATGTCTGCAATTTGAAGCAAGATCCAAGAGCTTGGTATGGTAGGATTGATAGTTTTCTGATGATCATGGGCTTTACCAAGAGTAAAGTTGACCCCAACCTTTACTTTAAGATTGAGAATGATGGACCAATTATATTGTTTCTATATGTAGATGAGTTATTCTTGACAGATGAAGAATAGCTCATCATAGATTGTAAGAAGAAGCTTGTCGTCAAATTTTAAATGAGGACCTAGGCTCGATGCACTATTTATTAGGTCTTGAAGTATGGAAGAGACCATAATAGATTTTTCTTAATCAAGGAAAGTATTCTATGGAAATTTCAAAGAGATTCAATATGATGGAATGGAGATCCATGTCCACTCCTATGGATACGAATCTGCAGATATTGGTTGATACTTCATCAGAAATAATTAATGTTACTCTATACAGACAGATGATTGGTTCATAGATGTATCTGACGAATACCAGGCTAGATATATGATTTGTTTTGAACACACTGAGTCGGTATTCAGTGGAGCCCAGGCGTGTTCACCTTGTAGCTACAAAGCATGTGATGATATACCTTAAGGGTATGTTAGATTATGGTCTCTGTTATACTGGAGATCATGATTTCAAAATGTGTGGTTATACTGATTCAGATTGGGCTGGAAGTGCTTTAGATAGAAAGAGCACTTCATGATGTTTTTTCAATT
Organism: Picea engelmannii; assembly: GCA_009831015.1. Taxonomy (NCBI): domain Eukaryota; kingdom Viridiplantae; phylum Streptophyta; class Pinopsida; order Pinales; family Pinaceae; genus Picea; species Picea engelmannii. The sequence goes on along the minus strand of ML799005.1, from coordinate 121,261 downwards.
TGGATTCAGCCATAACTTCATGGAAAAGCAGGAAGAAATCCCGTATTTATCTCAGTATGGAAGAAGCGGATAACATTGCATCATGTTCCACCAGTTGTGAAGCCATATGGCTTTAGAAGTTGTTGACAGGTATGTTCGATATGGATATGGAAGCTACCATGATTCTATGTGATAACCAAATTTGCATAAATATGACAGAGAGCCCATTGTTCCATGATAAGACGAAGCACATAGATATCTGGTACCACTACATTTGTGACATGGTGCAGAAGGGAGTTGTAAAGCTACAATATGTTGGCACAAATGAGCATGTTGCAGATGTGTTGACTAAGCCTATGTCTTGTGTGAAGTTTGAGTACTTCCAAGAAAATATTGGTGTAGCTCGAAAGGGCCTCCCTCGAAAGGGGGAGTGATGATGATGATAATATGGTATCGTGACCAACAACAGGTAGCTCAGTTAGGATTTTATATCATAGGGGACTGATCATCCCTGGGAAGATCTCGAAGGTCTAGTAAGGATGGTCTGTCAGAGTACCTGTGCATGTATATGCCATCTTTGGTCAGTAGTTGTAACTCAGTTAGGATTTTATATCCTAGGAAATCTCATGATTCCTAGGCAAATCCTGAAGGTATGGTAAGGACGGTCTATCAGAGTACCACGTGGTAGCTTGTTAGGATTTTATATCCAAGTGAATCTTATGATTCCTAGGCAGATTCCGAAGGTCCGATAAGGATGATCTGTCAGAGTACTATAGATGTTGTTGTTGATGCACCTACCTCATTATGTTTCCACACATATTGATGTTGATGTTCCAGCTTCATGTTGTTGATGATGATGATGTTATTCCAGCTTCATGTTTTTGTTGATGATGATGTTATTCCAACTTCATGTTGTTGATGATGTTGTTCCATATTCATGTTGTTGATGATGCTGTTCCAACTTCATGTTGTTGATGATGATAATGTTATTCCAGCTTCATATTGTTGTTGTTGATGATGATGTTATTCTAGCTTCATGTTGTTGATAATGTTGATGTTCCATCTTTGTGTTGTTGATGGTGTTGTTCCAGCGCGGTGTTGTTGATGTTGTTGTTCCATATTTGTGCTATTTATGTTGATGTTCCAGCTTCATGTTGTTGATGATGATGATGTTACTCCAGCTCCATGCTGCAAATGATGATGATATTGATGATGAGAAAAAATTTCGATGACCTATAGATATGACCAACAATGTTCCTAATGCTGATGATGATGTCCCCTCCCCTTGATGATGTATTGAGTCCAATTAGTTTTTATTAATGTTGTCATTAGAATAACCTTCTTGTTAAGGGGGAGTGTTGAATTATTGTAACTTCGAAGAATATTCTACTTATATTTGAGTCATTATTGTATAGATCAAATCCACTTTTTTGGATTGATCAAGTTGGGTATTGTATAAGATCAAATCCACTTTTGTGGATTGGTCAACATGTATTTGTAAAGTCTGCCCCTAGAAATTGTAAAGTGGTTTTAGCTACATCTAGGAGAAGTCGGCTCCACCTCACAACTTGTATTTATATGTGAGTATGGTGTCTCATTTGAACACTCACCACACTAGCTCTACAGCTATGAAGAAGTTCACAATTCTTGGAGGAGTAGTTGTTGCAACTGGGGGTGACATCAAGGAGGGATCGTGGTATATATCTTGGTATTTCTTGTTTAAGTGGTGCACTACTCTTCCTAGTGAAGGAGTAGAGGATGATATTTTGTTTGATATTTGGTCTATCTATATTGAGGAAGTTTTTTCTAGGTTTTATCCACCATGATGGTTTCCCATGATAATCTGTGTGTCTCTATTGTTTATGTGATTTCCTCTCTTTCAGTGATTTTATTTATGTAGCTAATGTGCTAAATGATTATAATAATAAAGAAGAACTGTAACTGCTAGATGTATAAGTAAAAAAATCAACATGGTATCAAAGCAAGCCTGAAAGAGACCAATTCACAATTTATAAAGAAGTAGCTAGCCTCAGCGCACCCTCTCCCAAATTCAATTTTCGATATTGTAGCTGTTGTAGAATTAATGTTTCTGCATAAACCCTAATTGTGACATTTTTCTTATTTGAGGAGGACGTTGTATAAAGTAACCACACCTAGGAACTTTCCCTAGGAGGGCACATCTAGTCCCTAGATCATAATTATGAAATTTGAAGTTTAAGAAATTAGGGTTTCCTCATAAAACCCTAAGTTGTAGTTATAGTATTAGTTGCAGTTGCCCAAAGGTTGCAGACATGGAGTGTTGAGATCCAGATAGACAGAGCATATCCCTGGAGGACCCTTCTTTCTCATTGATGCATTATACACATCACCAGCAACAAAAACATCCACCACACTTAACTAGTCTAAGAGGGAAATGGGTCTTTCTCCATGACATAATGAGTTTGGGTATAATGGTAAGTGTCAATCTAATACTTGAAACATTTGAACATATTCGAAAGGATTGTTCTTGATTACATAATGTTTTCTTGGAATTTATACTCTTTTCCTTATTTAACCATGGTGGGTATCATTTTGTCCTAGTAAGTTGGTCACCATCAAGAATAGAGTGCTACTAGGGGTTCCTTGAAGAGTCATCATCTCTTTTTGATCATACTTATAACCTTCCATACTTCTTTCCTTTGGTCTCCTTATATTTTGGGATCTTTGGGTGTACTGACCCAATAAGGGATTGTACCTCATTTCATGGGAAGAATGGAATAAAGGACTATATGGGAAATTATCTAGAAAAAGATAAAATCCATTCATAAAACCTTCCAAATGCTTGCCAAAGAGGTCTTAAGAAACAATGAATTGTTATATCTTAAAAGCATAAGGCCTACAAACGCATAATTTCACATTTATATATGTCTCGCTTGTTGAGAGATCTACACAAGTATGTTACAAGATAGACTATACCCCCATGGCACTTTGTGTACCTCTCCCTTCAAGTGACTACGTGTTATTGCCCCCAAAGCTAATTGATTAACCATAGGGAGTAACTAGTGCTTGGACCTTAATTAATTAATGGAAATAAATGGGCTTGGAAAAATGTTGCATCGTGGATGAAGGGCGGCTCACCCTCTATAGAGGCACCCATAAATGAGACAATACAAACCCTTGTATGTCATGAACCCCATGTCGAGAAGTTTACCCCACTCTACTTCACACTCACACATGGCTTAGATATGTTTCCCTCAGAAAACACCTTGGACCCAGGGAATGATTGAACCAATAGGATTCCTTGACACCCCTCCCAAACCTAAATTTGAAAAATTGTATTATGTCTTCGAGCATTTGTTTAGGTTGAAAAGGGGGTTTGGATGCACATGTTCGGGTGGTTTGATTATTATTTTTGGCTTACTTGTTATTATATTTGTGACTCATGGACCCTTGGAGGGCGTACATGTTTTTATTTGTAGGACATTTCCTAGTGGATAGGTATTCATGAGGAGATGATTAGTTCAGACCTTCATGAGGGATTGAAGGCCAAGGATGGATGTAGAGACCCCATGCCTGCAGAAAGATCAGGACAACCAGTTTTCACAGTAAAAAAATAGGAAATTTCCTTTAGAGGCACTCTGACATGACCCTAGCATGGCTTTCCAACTCCTCCCACTTGAACATTGGCCTTTGGAGGCCCAGAGGATACCTTCCTAGCCCATGACATCACCCAGGGTTGGGGTTGATGGATACTTGATGGAGGAGGTCCTTGAAGATGATGTTGGCACATGTGGACATGGATCAGGGCCTTTGGAGGTTGTTGGGGTCCTATAATCATAGGTAACTTGATTCTTTAGTTTTTTATTTGGAATTTCTCCCATGATAAAGAAATCCGGCTTGATGGGCTCAGTTGATTCCATTTCCCCCCCATCCATTTCGCCTGATCCTTCATCACCCCACTGCATCCTTTATCCACCTCTGTGCCACTCACTCCCTTGTCCAATTGTCCCATTGGCTACATCTCGCCCGCCACTCATCCCTGCATGAACAAATTTAGGATAATAAAATATTGATTATTTTAATAAGCTAATTGATAATAAACAAATAATTAGATTAATTAATAGTGTTAATATTAATTGAATTAGTATAGCTAGATTAATAAAATAGGTTAGTCTTGTAAATAATAAATTAATGATTAAATTAATTAGTAATTAGTAATTAAGTTAGCATTTAGGTTAGTTTATTAGAATTAGATATTAATTAAAAATAAAACCAAATAAAAATATATAAAACAAAATTATAAAACATATAAATTAAAAACAAATTAAAAATAAAACAATAATAAAAAAAACATATATTAAATAAAACATGTAGAAACTAATAAATAAATAAAAATTAAAAAATTAAAAAACATATAATAAATAAAACCAATAAAAACGAAAGTTAAAAAACAAAATGAATAAATAAAATTAAACAAACTATCCTAAGTTTTACCCATTACATTTCCCCATAGCTCGGACCCCCCCCCCACCC
>ML799005.1:57317-69541 GCA_009831015.1 Picea engelmannii | reverse complement strand
ATTACCTTGGTTCAATTAAATTATCTTGGATCAACCAATTTACAATGAATTTTATATTTCTTAGGTCAATACAAAATTCACATCTTCTAACTACAAAATCCATACAAAACAATAATTGTTTTCCAAGCTCATATTTCTTCATGTTGGCTTGCAATTAATTGTGGGTTAATATGGCTTTACCATATTACAATGTAATATGGTAATGTCATATTACATTGTAATATGGTATACCATATCACAATGTAATATGGTAATACCATATCTCATGTATTTTTTTTTTAAACTTAATGACATCGATGCTAGTTTGTCGGAAAAGAAAATTTTCATTTCGACCACCGTGGCAATAGCGACGAACTTTCGTCGCAAGTTCCCACAGTTTTGCGTCATACATACAACATCTTCATCGTAACTTTGTTCTAGATGAATCCATGTCGTCGCTATTGCGACGAATTTTTGTCGCAATTTGCCACGGTTTTTCATCACACATACAACATCTGCGTCGTAAGTTTTTGACTTGTCAAAACCTTTTGTCTGAATTGTGATGAAATTTTGTCGTAATTGCCATGGTGGTTTGTTGTACTTGCGACGATATTGCATCAGAATTGTGACGATGCAAAGGGTTAACCAAATAAGACTCTGGTGACACGTGGAGAGATAATTTTGTCGATGTTTCCACGCACACCTGAATCGTCGATATAGCGACGAAATTATTCCGACGAAAAAAAAACTCAGCTTTCGTGGAAATTGCGACAAATATGTGTGGCAATATCAATGAAAAACCGTCTCAAATTTGGTCATATGTACTAGGGAGAGAATATGGTTAGTCATTTTCCTTTCCAAGTTTTTGATGATGCCTTGTTCTATGATTCAAAAAATGAATAAATAGAGGAACCTTTGGATGCACTGGTCCCTTAATGTCATAATGAAAGTGATGTTTTGATTGATAATATCATTGATTTTATACATGTTGGGAGACATAAGTGGTATGTGGTTTTCTATGATAGATATCCCATTTACAACACTAAAGTTCATTTCCAATAGTTTCCTTCACAACTATCATATGAGATTTCTACTGATTCTCACATTTGGCAACAAGGAGATGATATAATTACAAATGTATTCCAAACATCCAAGGATGACTTAATGCAATGTTCTCACAATGTTTTTTGGTCATCCATTGAGGAGTTTGACAAATATTCTCTTGAGCACTTGGATATATTCAACGAATAAGAGTTTCAACCACCGTTGTTCTCATATTCTGATGAGGGTAAGGACATGGTTTTCCTGGAACATGAGCTTTATGATAAGAATTTCTAGCCTTCATTTATTCCTTCATCTCACTATGTCACTAAGGATGTAGCTTGGACACATTCTTCTTGTATCAAGTTTTGTCCAAGGCAAAGCCTTTTCTTATAATTTAAGGGTAGGTTGAATGCCTCAAGAAGAATTGTTATATCTCATTCTTTCAAATTTTCACTAAGAATTTGCCAATTATCCTCTAGATTCTTGTTAGCACCTTATCAAACCTCAGGGAGTGATGAAGTCTAGGGTAGTCAACCTTCGGACTCTTTGAGTCATCCTCTCGATTATTTGACCTTTCACAATGATTTTCAATGATGGATAGAGCACTTTTCTGGGAATGTGACTTGGCATGATTTTTCTCCTCCCTCTCGCCTCCATGAGTTAGATTTTATGATTACTTATGATATGATGCATGCTCTAACTCATGTTATTTTTGTTCTTAACTTATCATTGTTTTGGTTTATGATAAAGAACAAAGGCGGGTATACTGATATATTTCTAGGATGGTTTCACTGGTTATATGACTATACCTAGCGTTCAATTAACAGGTAAGTATAGTGTAGGTAGGAATTTGCATCCATTGTATATACCATGCATATCATGTTAGCATATTTTCATTTGCATTTTTCATATTTTCTTTATTACATTTGTATATCTTATATGATCATGATTGCATGTTAGCATAGTTTCATTTGCATTTTTCATATTTTCTTTATTACATTTGTATATATTATATGATCATGATTGCATGTTAGAGTAGAGACATTTTCTTTTCAAAGGGTGATGGTACCACCCTAGATACTCTAAAACATTTTCTTGAGTGTGTAGGACATAGGTCATACCAGATATTTTGAGGTTCTCATGTGCTCTTCGGTGAGCACATGTCCACGAGTAGGAGCTAGATGTTACCTCGGACCTAGGGGTAACTAAGCATATTATGTCTCGAGGCCCACAGGTTGTAGACATGGAGTGTCGAGAGCCAGATAGACAGAGCATAGCTCTGGAGGGCCCTTCTTTCTCATTGATGCATTCTACACATCACCAATGGGATCATCATCCACCACACTGGCCTGGTCCTAGAGGGAAATGGATCTTGCTCCATGAGGTAATGATTTCGAGTATCATGGTAAGTGTCAATATAATATCTGAAACATTTGAACATATTGCAAAGGATCTTTCTTGATTATAGAATATTTTCTTGGAATTTATACTCTTTGCCTTATTTAACCTTGGTGGGTGTCATTTTGTCCTAGTAAGTTGGTCACCCTCGGGAATAGGGTGCTAATGGGGGGTTCCTTGAAGAGTCATCATCCATTTTCAATCATACTTATCACCTTCCATACTTCTTTCCTTCTGTATCCTTATCCTTTGGTATCTTCGGGTGTACTAGCCCAAGAAGGGATTGTACCTCATTTCATGGGAAGAAGGGGCTAAAGGCCCAGAGGGGAAATTAGCTGGAAAAATATAAAATCCATTCATAAAAACTTCAATATGCTCTTCTGAGAGGTCTTGAGAAACAACAAAATGTTATCTCTTAAGAGCATAAGGTCTGCAAATGGATAATTTCACATTTATAGATGTCTCACTTGTTGAGAGATCTACACAAGTGTGTTACAATCTAGACTATACCCCCATGGAACTATGCGTACCTCTCCCTTCAAGTGACTATGTGGTACTTCCCCCCAAGATAATCGATTAACCATAGGGAGCACCTGGTGTTTGGACCTTAATTAATTAATGGAAATAAATGGGCTTGGAAAAATGTTGCATCACGGACAAAGGGAATCTTACCCTCTACAAAGGCACCCATAAATGAGACAATACAAACCCTTGTATGTCATGAACCGCATGCCCAAAATTTTACCCCACTCCACTTCACACTCACACATGTCTTAGATAGGTTTCCCTCGAGAAACACCTTAGACCTAGGGAATGATTGACCCAATAGGATGCCTTGACACCCCTCCCACACCTAAATTTGACAAATTGTATAAGCTCTTTGAGAATTTGTTTAGTTTGAAAAGGGGGGTTTGATGCACAAGTTTGGGTGGTTTGATTATTATATTTGTCTTACTTGTTATGATACTTGTGACTCATGGACCCTTGGAGGGCGTACATGTTTTTCTTTGCAGGACCTTGCCTAGTAGATAGGTATTCATGAGGAGATGATTAGTTCAGACCTTAATGAGGGCTTGAAGCCCAAGAATGGATGTAGAGACCCCATTTCTGGGGAAATATCGTGAGGATCAGTTTTCACAGTAAAAAAAGAGGGTGTTTCCTTTGGAGGCACTCTAACATGACCCTAGCATGGATTTCCACCTCCTCCCACTTGGACATTGGCCTTTGGAGGCCGTGAGGACACCTTCGTAGCCTATGACATCACCTAGGGATGGTGTTGATGGATACTTGATGGAGGAGGTCCTTGAAGATGATGTTGTCACGTGTGGATAGGTATCGAGGCCTTTGGATATCTAGCACCATGCTTCTCTATCTCAACGTCTCCTTAAGGAGGCCTAACATCATCCTAGGAGGGATGATGTCACCCTCTTTAGGGTCATTTTGTAAAGAATTGATTTTATTTTTTATTTTAATGAGAAAATTTACATGTAGGCTCAAAACAGTGAAAAGACACAATTGTTGGGTAATTAATCTAGGATTTTCCATATAAATATGGCTGGCTAAATTCATTTTTTCATCATAACTCACCTCTCACAAGAGGAAGGACTGGATTTTTCTCTCTAAAGGAGTTATTGGCTTAAATAACTAGTGTGCATCTTCTTGGAGGAGCTATTCTTTATGTATCTTAGCTATTTTTGTGGTGGAAAGTCTTCAACTAGGGTTTGGATCAATTTTCTTGGTGAGGTAAGTTAAAAATATGCAATTTTGTTTATGTAATAAATGCTTGTGGTTAATTTTACTTGTTTTATATTGAATATTATGAGATTGCTTGCTCAAAAACCTAGGAGAGAAACATAAGGTGCTTCTTTCTCTCTCTAGCCCCTCTACTTGTTAATTTTTCAAGGATACCTTGCCTAGAGTAAGCTTCTAAAGCCCAAAAGTGCTCTAAGCACTTTAGAAGCATTATTATAGTTGCTAGTTGCATAAATATATTTCAATAGCCTAAGGAAAGAGATATTCGCTAAGGCCTAGAAGTTCCTACACTCGGGTGAATTCATCTTTGAGATTTGAATACTTGAGGACATAAGGTGCTACTCCTCAAGGTTTCACTTCTTCTTATTTCTATTTTCTTCAAGTTGTATTGCAACTACTATTGACTCCATAAGCCCAAATAAGGCACTTGTCTACTTTCTCTTGTGAAGGATTGAACAAATAGCACTCAAACTTTATTCTCTCAAGATTCTACTAACCATCTCTAACCCCAGTTTAGCCTAAATCACTAACTTTATTGTTGTTGTTATAAATGTTTGCTACATCGATCTAATAACAACAATTTTCTTCATAATTGACATTAATTTCTAGCTAATCACTTCAGAAATTTCTTGTGACAAGATATTATCATTCTTAATAGTGAATGTTATATTTTCATTGTCTTTTCAATATTTTCTATGGATTATTTGTTGCAGTTGTTACATTTTATCAATTTTTGTTGTAAACTTATTGACTACTGCAATTTCATATCAACTAGCACTTATTTTCTTTGTTTATTCTCTACTGAAGTATTATTATCATATTTGTATGCTATATTGTCTTTTTCCGGGAAAATACATCAAGAACTTCATTAACCTCAATTTTTTAGACATAAACTTAGTGAATTTGGTAACCAGTGAAAGGGGGGAATATATCTTGACCATAACCTTAATTTTCTATCCCTTTAGGTTACCGGGGACACCTCCCCTGGGGTAGATATTTCCTATCCCTAAAAATTGGGGATTTCCTATTAAGGTGACAGTGATAGGATATCCTTTTTGTTACACCAATCTCCCTTACTTACCTTGGGCTTTGTGAAATTACAAATTGTGCAATAACAAGCTTCATGTGGGTTATGAATTATGTATTGAGGCCATTCATAGATAATTTTGTAATAATATACTTAGATTACATATTTTTTCTCAATAAAATTTGGGAAGATCATGTAAATCATGTTAGGAAAGTCTTATATGTTTTGAAAAAGGAGAAATTGTTCCTAAAGATGTCAAAATGTGAATTTTTGAAAACATCTTTAGCTTATTTAGGCTATACAATAGGTTGTGGTGAATTAAAAATTGATCTCTCTAAACTTTAAGCCATTATGAAGTGGCCTAATCCTAATAATGTAACATAATTTAGGAGCTTCCTAGGGGAAATTCAATATTGGAGGAAGTTCATTGCTAACTTTTATTTTATTGTATCTCCTTTACGTGCTTTGACAGGTACTAAGTAGTTCTTTCAACGGGGAGGTAAACAACAAAAAAAACTTAAGACCTTGAAAGTAAAGATAAATACAACCCATGTTCTAGCATTGCAAGATTTACAACAACCATTTGAGATTGAAACCGATGCAAGTGATTATACCATGGGAGAATTGTTAATACAAAGGAGGAAACCAATTTGTTACCATTCGGCTATCTTCAATGGTGCAGTAAGAAATTATCCTACTTATGACAAAGAATTGTATGCTTTGGTTCAGAGTGTGAATAAGTGGAAACACTATTTGATGGGAAAAGAGACAATCATCCATACAAATCATTAGCTTTTGTAGTATCTCTAGTCACAAACCAAGCTAAAACAGTCACATCATTTCCGCTAGATAGGATTTTTGCAAAAATTCCATTTGTTCATCATGTATAAGAAAGGAATACAAAACATAGTTGTTGATATGTTACCTAGACCTTGTGTTAATGCATTCATTTTTTTACATCATAGTTCATTAGCTTGTGAAAGTTACATTGAACAATATTCTAGAGATGAAGATTTTAAGGATGTATATGAAATACTAATCCATAGTACTAAAGTGGAAAAATCAGATTATCATGTACATGACAAATTTCTATGTCATCTTGGTAAATTGTGTATTATACGAGATAAAAGAGTGCATGTAATCAAAGATAAAGCATTGCTAGGCTCCCCCCTCAATTATGTTGACTCACAAACTCACCACTAGTTATATAGCTTGCAAGTGATTGCTAGGCATACTAAAAAATATTATGATATATATAATTAGTAGGTGGGACCCCCTAGAAAAGAACAAAAGAAAATTGTTTACTTGTTTTTGTTATATGTACATGATCAAGCCTCCTCGTTGTTTCACTTTCCATGCATTATTCCGTGAAATCCCAAACCATATATCATTTTATGTCATATATTTTCCCCCTATTATATAAATAGAAAATGATTTTAAAAGAGGAAGTTTGTTGGCAGTTTGGCACAAATAATTTGATGGTCACTTGGGATGATCTTGAAAAGAAAGTGAACATAAATTTGTGAGTTAAGTATTGATTGAAAGTGAACAAGTTTCAAGTAGAATTAATGAATTGAAAATGTTATCACACATTCCTATCATTCATTTCACTTTTCATAAATTACAAATCCTTTCATCTATCCCTAGTCATTTTATTTCCTTTTAATTTCATTTCCTATGTTCAAAAATTAATGATGTAATTCATTAAGGGAATGGTAGTAATGGAAATTTTAAAAGATGGCGGAAGAATATGTGTGGGTGGTTTTGCATTTATGATTTAAAGCTTGAAGGTTGTGGAAATTGAATGGGAAAACTAATTATATCTTGCCTATGAACATGCATCATACATTCCTATCATCTGATTTCATTTTACATACATTACAAACCCCCTCATCTCCCCAACATTCACCATTTGTCCCATGTTCTAATTAATTATTAGTTTGTGGAGACATAAGTGTATTTATGGCATAATAAAATCATGGAGGAACAAGAGAATATTGAAAATTAAATAAAAAAGAGATTAGTAGGTGTTCCCACTTATTAATTATTATTAATTATTATCCTTTATCATTATTTAATAAAGTTTTCATACTTAATTAAATTTATTTCGCCTTCTAACTAAAAGGTAGTTTAACTACTTGAACTACCTCATTGAAGAGTAAAAGGAGAAGGAAAGTAAAGACAAATGCAGAATTTTTTTATGAGAAGTATGAAAAGAGCCGAGTCAGGTTCATTCTCTTTTATCATTCATTCTCCATTCATTTTCAGCCATGGATTTGATTATTTGTTGATAGCAGGGGTGTCTTGTAAAGTAGCAGAAGGAACGAAGCAAGGCTGAGTTTTAATGGTGTTCTCAAGGTAATTTTTTATTTGCTAAGTTTTTTGTGTGAAAAGTATGAACTATTTCAGTACTAATTAGTTTTCTTGTGTGTAGGTAACAAACTTGAGCTTCATCGTCACTGTTTTGTTCAATTTTCAACCTATATTTTCTTCCTCTTCTTTCTGCATTTGGCTTTTCTATTGTATGATGCTAAATTCCATCTAGGATAGTTAGAGACAATGTTGGTATGAATTATCGCACAAATTTGAAAGAATAAAAAAATCTATGAGAGTGTATGGGGATACATATTCTAATAAAGATCAAACTTTTATGGGCTCTGGAATTAATTTCGTTTATTCTTCTAGTTTATTTCTTTGAATACAATATTCAAAAACACAAAAAAAAACTAAAACAATGTTAATTTTGTTTTTCTTCTTTGTAAATACTTTCTTTTGTTTCTTTCAATTTAGTTGAAATTTTGGTTTACTAAATGCAATATCGAAAAAAAAATAAAAAATAAAAAATAAAAATAAAAAATTCATTACATTTATTTCACTTTATCATTTTCTTTCACTATCATGTAATTTATTTTACTTCATTAAACTAATTTTAATCATTTCTTTATTTATGCTCATTAGTTTAACTATTTACTAATTACAAAGAAAGCAAAATATCATATTTTTTTTCTTTTATTTAGTTTAACTTTTGTTAACTACAACATTTTAAAGAAAACAAAAAAAGGTTCATTTCATTTATTTCACTATGTCATTTCGTTAAAACATTAAAACTAAAAAAATTTATTTACTTCATTTCCTTAAATTAGTTTTAACCATTTCTTTATTTTTCTCACTAATTTGACATTTTACTAATTGCATTATTTAAAAGAAAACAAAATATTCACTTCATTATGTTAAATACTCTTTAGGGTTTTTCTTGTAAATATTAACTAATTTAGTTTTAGCTCGTTTGTATTTTTTTTAGTTTTGCACTGTATTATTAATTTGCACTAATTTTTATTTTGATTTACATTTCACGTATAAAAGCAAAATACAAAAATTATAAAATTGTAAAACTTATAAAAAATAAATATTTACAAAATCATAAATACAAGTTCATGCTTAGACTCTTAGGTTTAGGGTCTAATGTGATTATTTTCTAGGGATTTAAACTTAGGGTAACATTCCTGCCTCTTCCCACCTACCCTCACGGGAGGTTGATATGTTGGTATTGAAACCATACAATTCCAACATCAACACAACTCAATCCACCTTTGTCAAGGAAAGAGGAACCAGAAGAGAAGTCATTCCCAAGGAGGAAAAGGTAGATGGAAAAGGAGTATTTGCATGTAGATGCTTGGAAGAGAGAAACAAATAGATGATTATGATATCCAAACTCACTCCAAATCTTAGAGGACCACACAACCAAGATGGAAAGCATCATCACAAATATAAAAGGTATGGAATAGTTTGTTTCAGTTGTAGGAAAAGAGGTCATAAGGCTAGTGATTGTTGGTACTCTATAAGGCCAAGAAGCCTATGAATGAACTATTGTCATTGATGTAGATTGAATGGACATTGGAAGGAAAAATGTTGAAGGCTTCACCCAAAACTACATCCCAAGAACTGAACAACCAAGAAGAAATATTGGAGTCAAGGGGAAAGAGGAGTTGTTTGCACTTGCATCCCAAGGACAAACGATTGTCCAATGACCTATTATAGCAGCAAATGTCATTTCTACCCATGAGATAAACAACAAGATTATGTCAATGGTTATCCCTATTCAACTCTTATTTTCCATCCTATAGTGGAAGCACCCTTTTTTGGAGATTTTTCATAGTGTTATGGGATTTTATCCTCTGATGGCTTCCTTTCTAGCCTATAAGGTGGAAATTAAGGCTATAACAAATGCCCCCTAATGTGTGAGGTCAAGAAAGGATTTGATGGCTGAAACAGATTACAAAAATTCATGGTGACGAGTGGCATAAGGAAGGAGATCAAAGATCAAGGAACGAGTGAGTACCTTGGAGCTTGTAGTCCTCACTGGCATGCCTCCTCATGATCAACAATGGGTTTACATATTTGACTCCTACTTGATTGATTCTATCGGTGTTTGACACCAGGTCCTTTATTCACACTCGCTAGATTGTAGTAGGTACCTTGGGTTCCATCTTCATCATCGACGAATCCCCTTGCGTCTTTAATCACACAGTTTCTACCATGCTCGACATCAACTCATTTATTCATATGTCATAGATTCGTACCATTGGGGTTTGGAATGAATACCTTGGGTTTTGGGCCACATCATCTCAGTCCCAAGTTTCAATGGAATATATCACTTATATATGAAGGATTTGTGGGCACTCTCCTTAGTGCACGTTGTCTTCCTGACATCTATATGTTGTGTCATAGATCCACATTGTATCTTTTGGTGGCTATGATTATGTACCTAACATAGATCAACATTGTATTTAATGGTGGATATGATTGAGTTCATGGCGTAGATACACATTGTATTGTCTCATTGCTACGTTCTTCTTGATGACATGGATCCACTGTGTATTCTTTCATGTCCATGGTATAGCATTTCATATCATAGATCCACAGTGTATTGTTTAGCGGCCATGCTCATTCATATTCTGAGTATATATACCTAGGAGATTGGTCTATATATGCTCTCATCCTTGGTGTTTGATTGCAAGACTTCTTTGACTTTCAAAACTCCTTTTGTCTCTCCTTGCATTGCCTCACATGGACATTTATTGTAATGTATTTCGACCATCCACTCCTTTCATGACCTCACACATTAGGGGGCATATGTTATAGCCTTAATTTCCATCGTATAGGATAGAGAGGAAGCCATCACAATATAGAGGCACTAATACATATTTTTCCTAAGGTTTGACCCCTTTTGGAGAATTTTTGGAGGCCCTCACATGACACCCAATAGACAAAAAGTGAGGCCCTTGATGGACACTACTGACTCAATAAGCGATGCATTGTCATACTTCTAGAATAGAGGAGTTACGAGGTGATAGGTGAAGGATGATTTCGATATTCATGTCAAATTCCTAGTAACTCACATCATTCAAGTCTCTAGTGGTCTCTAGAATATTTAGAAGCCTCTCCCAAGCCTCCTCCAAGAGATATATAACAAAGGCAAGCCTTGGGAAAGAAAAAGGAAGTATTCATAGTATTGTTATGTTGTCCAATTGCAGAGGTATCCATCATCACAACCAAAATTTAGTGGGACTAGCCTGACCAAGGAGATGCAAGGAGAGACAAGGATAAAGGAGGCTAAAGGAGGATACATCTTCATCAAGTTAAGGTATGAATTTACATGTATTCTCTATGTTTCATTAATATATCATTTGGTTTTCCCCATGAATGTTTGTCTTTGATACATGAATATTCAAATCTAGTTTATATTGTTATATATTAGGTTAGATCCAAGATAGATCTAGGATTCTAACACTAGGAGGACAAGTAGAATGGTATTGTTTTGTTTTTGGTGTGTAGGGAGCAGATTGTAGAAGCTGGAGCTAGAACTTGAGGATTGTAGCTTCCAGGATACACTAAGGAAAACCTTTAGTTAAAGGTATGTCATTCTCCCATCTCCTTGTGTAATGATCTTATTGAATGGTCTTCAATGAAAGATCCACAATATATCGAATGTGGATATAGCCACTCGTATTATGAGCACCAACCCAACAATATTCTTCAATATAACTCATGAATGAACGATCATCTCTACTTGGTGTGTAACCCACTCACCACGGTACACCTCGTTAGGATAAACCAGTGAAAAATTATATGGCATCCATGTCCAGCTATAGGAATTTCCCTTAGATAATGAATCAATCCTGGTCAGGCTCCTAGTATCAGACCAGTTGGTCTAGTAACAACTTAAGGGAGCCTAACACTAGGTAGTGGAAGAAATTCAGGAGCCCACACTCCCGAAGAGACACCAAGTTAATATCATCCCCTTGAGCAACATAGTCATCTTCTTCATTATGCATTTCCTTCCATTCAATAATTTTCGCCTCATTTCCTACATCCAGAACACAAGAAATACAACAACCCATCAACATAAAATTGCTTGAATATTGTACCTGCTCGAAAAAACCCTTTCTGAAAGGTGCTTGGCCAGACTGCCCAATAAATATATCTTGGGCATCATTGGACACTCTCAAAGTGTCATGCAAGCCCCCGTTGGAATCCCTTAGTGCGTCCAACGAGGCCTCATGTGACATCCATGAGACATCACGCGAGGACCCTCGGCCATAGGCTCGATCGAGCCCTCCACGGGCCTCCAGGCTGTGTATTTTCTGTCAAAATCCATGCAATAACTCTAAGGAAATGTGCATATAGGGAATTTATATTACTTGCCTAGATCATACTGGTTGAATGCTTGAATAAATTTCCACACCAAGCTCCCAACCTGCTCTTGAATGATGGGTTCCTCCTCAAAGCTCTCAACACTCCTCTCTTGCAGAATGAAGAATGTGTTTTCTTGTAACATCCAGACTTCACTAACCACATTTTCATAACATTGATTATTCTTCTAGGACACTTGCGTGCAAGTGATCTAGCTAAACATGGTACTTATTGATTATTTGACTTGGTCTATAGTTAAAATTTATGTTATAATTGATTATTGAATTTATTATGTTATAATATTGATGTATATCATTGACATATATTATGA
>ML799005.1:9740-57267 GCA_009831015.1 Picea engelmannii | reverse complement strand
AAAAAAAAAAAAAAAAAAAACATTTTCATTACATTTATTTCACTTTATCATTTTCTTTCACTATCATGTAATTTATTTTACTTCATTAAACTAATTTTAATTATTTCTTTATTTATGCTCATTAGTTTAACTATTTACTAATTACAAAGAAAGCAAAATATCATATTTTCTTTCTTTTATTTAGTTTAACTTTTGTTAACTACAACATTTTAAAGAAAACAAAAAAAGGTTCATTTCATTTATTTCACTATGTAATTTCTTTAAAACATTAAAACTAAAAAAAAATATTTACTTCATTTCCTTAAATTAGTTTTAACCATTTCTTTATTTTTCTCTCTAATTTGACATTTTACTAATTGCATTATTTAAAAGAAAACAAAATATTCACTTCATTGTGTTAAATACTCTTTAGAGTTTTTCTTGTAAATATTAACTAATTTAGTTTTAGTTTGTTTGTATTTTTTTTAGTTTTGCATTGTATTATTAATTTACACTAACTTTTATTTTGATTTACATTTCACGTATGAAAGCAAAATACAAAAATTATAAAATTGCAAAACTTATAAAAAAAAATATTTACAAAATCATAAATACAAGTTCATGCTTAGACTCTTAGGTTTAGGGTCTAATGTGATTATTTTCTAGGGCTTTAAACTTAGGGTAACATTCCTGCGTCTTCCCACCTACCCTCACGGGAGGTTGATATGTTGGTATTGAAACCATACAATTCCAACATCAACACAACTCAATCCACCTTTGTTAAGGAAAGAGGAACCAGAAGAGAAGCCATTCCCAAGGAGGAAAAGGTAGATGGAAAAGGAGTATTTGCATGTAGATGCTTGGAAGAGAGAAACAAATAGATGATTATGATATCCAAACTCACTCCAAATCTTGGAGGACCACGCAACCAAGATGGAAAGCATCATCACAAATATAAAAGGTATGGAATAGTTTGTTTCAGTTGTAGGAAAAGAGGTCATAAGGCTAGCGATTGTTGGCACTCTAGAAGGCCAAGAAGCCTATGAATGAACTATTGTTATTGATGTAGATTGAATGGACATTGGAAGGAAAAATGTTGAAGGCTTCACCCAGAACTACATCCCAAGAACTGAACAACCAAGAAGAAATATTGGAGTCAAGGGGAAAGAGTAGTTGTTTGCACTTGCATCCCAAGGACAAACGATTTTCCAATGACCTATTATAGCAGCAAATGCCATTTCAACCCATGAGATAAAAAACAAGGTTATGTCAATGGTTGTCCCTATTCAACTCTTATTTTCCATACTATAGTGGAAGCACCCTTTTTTGGAGATTTTTCAGAGTGTTATGGGATTTTATCCTCTGATGGCTTCCTTTCTAGCCTATAGGGTGGAAATTAAGGCTATAACAGATGCCCCCTAATGTGTGAGGTCAAGAAAGGATTTGATGGCTGAAATAGATTACAAAAATTCATGGTGACGAGTGGCATAAGGAAGGAGATCAAATATCAAGGAACGAGTGAGTACCTTGGAGCTTGTAGTCCTCACTGGCATGCCTCCTTGTGATCAACAATGGGTTTACATATTTGACTCCTACTTGATTGATTCTATCGGTGTTTGACACCAGGTCCTTTATTCACACTTGCTAGATTGTAGTAGGTACCTTGGGGTCCATCTTCATCATCGACGAATCCCCTTGCGTCTTTAATCACACGATTTCTACCATGCTCGACATCAGCTCATTTATTCATATGTCATAGATTCGTACCATTGGGGTTTGGAATGAATACCTTGGGTTTTGGGCCACATCATCTCGGTCCCAAGTTTGAATGGAATATATCACTTATATATGAAGGATTTGCGGGCACTCTCCTTAGTGCGCGTTGTCTTCCTGACATCTATATGTTGTGTCATAGATCCACATTGTATCTTTTGGTGGCTATGATTATGTACCTAACATAGATCAACATTGTATTTAATAGTGGCTATGATTGAGTTCGTGGTGTAGATACACATTGTATTGTCTCATTGCTACGTTCTTCTTGATGACATGGATCCACTGTGTATTCTTTCATGTCCATGGTCTAGCATTTCATATCATAGATCCACAGTGTATTGTTTAGCGTCCATGCTCATTCATAGTCTGAGTATATATACCTAGGGGATTGGTCTATATATGCTCTCATCCTTGGTGTTTGATTGCAAGACTTCTTTGACTTTCAAAACTCTTTTGGTCTCTCCTTTCATTGCCTCACATGGACATTTATTGTAATGTATTTTGATCATCCACTCCTTTCATGACCTCACACCATAGGGGGAATATGTTATAGCCTTAATTTCCATCGTATAGGATAGAGAGGAAGCCATCAGAATATAGAGGCACTAATACATATTTTTCCTAAGGTTTGACCCCTTTTGGAGAATTTTTGGAGGCCCTCACATGACACCCAATAGAAAAAAAGTGAGGCCCTTGCTGGACACTACTGGCTCAACAAGTGAGGCACTGTCATACTTCTAGAATAGAGGAGTTACGAGGTGATAGGTGAAGGATGATTTGGATATTCATGTCAAATTCCTAGTAACTCACATCATTCAAGTCTCTAGTGGTCTCTAGAATATTTAGAAGCCTCTCCCAAGCCTCCTCCAAGAGCTATATAACAAAGGCAAGCCTTGGGAAAGAAAAAGGAAGAATTCATAGTATTGTTATGTTGTCCAATTGCAGAGGTATCCATCATCACAACCAAAATTTAGTGGGACTAGACTGACCAAGGAGATGCAAGGAGAGACAAGGATAAAGGAGGATAAAGGAGGATACATCTTCATCAAGTTAAGGTATGAATTTACATGTATTCTCTATGTTTCATTAATATATCATTTGGTTTTCCCATGAATGTTTGTCTTTGATACATGAATATTCAAATCTAGTTTATATTGTTATATATTAGGTTAGATCCAAGATATATCTAGGATTATAACACTAGGAGGACAAGTAGAATGGTATTGTTTTGTTTTTGGTGTGCAGGGAGCAGGTTGTAGAAGCTGGAGCTAGAATTTGAGGATTGTAGCTTCCAGGATACACTAAGGAAAACCTTTAGTTAAAGGTATGTCATTCTCCCATCTCCTTGTGTAATGATCTTATTGAATGGTCTTCAACGAAAGATCCAAAATATATCGAATGTGGATCTATCCACTCGTCTTATGAGCACCAACCCAACAGTATTCCTCAATATAACTCATGAATGAATGATAATCTCTACTTGGTGTGTAACCCACTCACCACGGTACACCTCGTTAGGATAAACCAGTGAAAAATTATATGTCATCCATGTCCAGCTATAGGAATTTCCCTTAGATAACGAATCAATCCTGGTCAGGCTCCTAGTATCAGACCAGTTGGTCTAGTAACAACTTAAGGGAGCCTAACACTAGGCAGCGGAAGAAATTCAGGAGCCCACACTCCCGAAGAGACACCAAGGTAATATCATACCCTTGAGCAACATAGTCATCTGCTTCATTATGCATTTCCTTCCATTCAATAATTTTCACCTCATTTCCTGCATCCAGAACACAAGAAATACAACAACCCATCAGCATAAAATTGCTTGAATATTGTACCCGTTCGAAAAAACCCTTTCTGAAAGGTGCTTGGCCAGATTGCCCAAGAAATTTATCTTGGGCATCATTGGACACTCTCAAAGCGTCATGCAAGCCCCCGTTGGAATCCCTTAGTGTGTCCAACAAGGCCTCATGCGACATCCATGAGACATCACGCGAGGACCCTCAGCCATAGGCTCAATCGAGCCCTCCACGGGCCTCCAGACTGTGTATTTTCCGTCAAAATCCATGCAATAACTCTAAGTAAATGTGCATATAGGGAATTTCTATTACTTACCTAGATCATATTGGTTGAATGCTTGAATAAATTTCCACACCAAGCTCCCAACCTGCTCTTGAATGATGGGTTCCTCCTCAAAGCTCTCAACACTCCTCTCTTGCAAAATGAAGAATGTGTTTTCTTGTAACATCCAGACTTCACTAACCACATTGTCATAACACTGATTATTCTTTTAGGACACTTGCGTGCAAGTGATCTAGCTAAACATGGTACTTATTGATTATTTGACTTGGTCTATAGTTAAAATTTATGTTATAATTGATTATTGAATTTATTATGTTATAATATTGATGTATATCATTGACATATATTATGATGAGGTTTCCTGAGTGTGCAGGAAACATGACACAAAGAGGATTTTGATGGCATCGACAAAATTCCTTGGACTACGGATTTAGTCAGGGAGTGGACTATTGACTTTGATTATGAGTGCTTGATTTTATTACGCATGTGTTATGGTGATGATTTCAGTTATGGATTTCATGTATAAGAGTTATTAATATTATTTTTTTCAGTGGATGTAGGCATGGTGACGCTTGCTAATCTGACTCACATATGGAGTAAAGAGGTCATACACAAATATAAGATATGTTAGGGAGAGGTGTGGCAATGTCCCTGTCACGACCTAATATCACTCTCGTCGTGACCTGAAATGAAGGTTAATGACTACCTTGTTCCTTATAGGTTCATGATGTCATGAAGGAATACTGAGATAGTCGCTCATGAGGATTTATGAGGGGCGCGCTATAAGGCAGATTCATTATTCCTCGGTAAGCCCTTAGTCTCACACAAAGTCGACAAGTGGAGTATTGACTCCAAGCGTCAAAGAACTTCCAAACTAAGTCAACATGGAGAGTGACACCCTTAGAGAACGTGGGTGTGTCTTGAAGGGCACATCCCAAGTTAATCTAAAATGCAAAAAAAAAAATTGAAACGTCAAGAGAATTTAATAAAAAAAATTAGAAGAATTTAGAGGATAAATTGAATACTTAGATTTTGTTAGAAAAGAGAATATGAATATATATATTAAATTATGAACATGAACATAATAAAACGTAACTATAAATTATCATCAAACCTTGGGAGGAGGTCTTGTGATCAAACCTTGCTGAGTCTCTGGGATGGATATTGTAATGCTGCTATGTAAAAACATTGTATACTGTTGTATATAATCGAGAAACTTTCCTGTGGAAAAAAAGAAAAGTATAAATTATCATGCCTAATTAAATTATAATAATGGGCCTAACGGAAATTATACTAAATAAAATCTAGAAAAGGGAGAATAAAAATTAAGACATATGCACAATGTGTGCATGAAATCAATAAAAAAAAATTAATTAAAAGAAATTAATTCATTAGGAATTGTGGTGTTAACTTAGAGTTAGAATCTGAAGTCAAACTAGACTCTAAATCCTAACTAAGAGAAGATTTATAATCAAACTCCAACTGTAAATTAATTAGGAGGCACAATAAAGGAGAAATTGAGGATTTAAGAGACAACTAGGAGAAAATCTAGGAACTAATTGTGGAGGTGAGGAAAAATTCAAAATTATTTAATTAAAAAGAAATAAACCATGTGAAACTTGAGGGAAGTGTGACATGTGTTGAGGGTGAATAATATCTAAATTAATTATTAAAAATTATTTAATTAAGAATGAGTTGACAAGTGTGAAGGTAAATATTCTTACAAAAAGAAGGGAGAGGAAGGAGTAAAGGACCCTATTGTTGGATGACTGAAATGCTATCAAATTTTCTTGTGACTAGTTTACTTGTGTGAGTTGGGTTGTAAGCTTTGCATAGGAGGTGGAAGCCTCTCCTTGCGAGGGAAATATTGAGCTACGAATCTGATTTTTTGTTTGTGACCCCTTTGCAGCTCAGGGGGCTCAAGGGGAAGAAGAGTACCCCTAGCATTGGTTGGGAGGTACCGGTGAAATCATTTGGTTAGGAGGTGGAAGGAAAGGACGTTGCACAAGTTTTGTTTTCAAGTTGAAGATCATCCTCTCATATTATCACTCCTCCAGTTACGGTATTTAACATTTATTTCTTTTGTGTAGTTATTTACGGTTTTTTTTTTTAAATTGAAAATTTATATCGAATGTGAACATGTTCAATTGATGATTGACTACATTATAATTCTGTAAATTTTATACCTCGAATGATCTTGGAACAATCTAAAATTAGTCGACGAATATTTTGACTCTGTGAACTAAGAATTTTATATCGAATGTGCACAAATAGGTTAATGAATGACTACATTATAATTATTTAAATTATATACACCAAATGATCTTGGAATAAATCGATATTAGTTGGCGAATGTATTGATTCTCTAACTGTGAAGTTTTATATGGAATATGCCAGGTTCGGTTGATGATTGACTACATTATAACTATGTAAATTATATGTATCAAATAATTTTGGACAATTTTGAATTTTGTTGGCGAATATGTTGATTATGTGAACTGTAATATATATCTAATCGTTTTTTTTTTTGTTATAATATATTATATCAATGGACTAAGAAACAATTTTGTAGAATCTTTTACGCAAGTAATAAATGGAATAAGATACAATAATAGTTGCAATAATTGTAGATATTGAACTTACAGAAATTAAAAAGAAAATCACAGGGTATAGGTTAATTACTACAATCTTGATAATTGTGGACTTGTAAGTTTAAATATTGCACACACTTGGAAGTTTAAAGGAGCGTTTGTTGATTAAATTTTCTTTGGAGACATGAAGCTCGATTCAGGGAGATATTTGAAAGAGAAGATTCTTAGGCCTTCGACGAAAACGACTTGTTCATTTCTATTTCTTGGTTGAAATCCTTATTTGATTGTTACAAAGGAAGTAGACAAGGGATTAAAAACAAATGCTTAGCTTATGGTTAATGAGCTATGTAGAATTTAGGAATAGGACATTTGTTAATGGTTAATGGTTAGCATGCGGTTGTAAGACCCTAGGTTCAGTTTATTCTACCAACAAACCTTGTAGATACCGACCCTTTCGACATCACCTGCATGCAAGTGAAGTCTCACCCGAGACATCTATTGGGGCTATAGGAACCAAGTTTCTGTGGGAGGTAGGGGGTGGGAGACTATCATCATATTCACTCCTACTTATCTACCTTATGTGTCGTATTCTTTGTTCCTTTTCCCTTGATTAATTAGTAAAATTCAATTATGTAGCATAACTATGATACGGATTGGAACATAAACTATTCACTATAACATTCATCTTAATTGTGCATCAATCATATACTACACAGATCTAGATCTAGTTATGCATAAAGTAGAACATCCATTGAACACTCACATAAAAAATAAATTCAGACACATAATTTAATGTGGTTCACCCAAAATTTGGGCTACATCCACAACGATTGGCTTCTTTATTATTCTTCGTGAAATTCATCTCAAGCTTGTGCACTATGCTTACAATAGATACATCATGATTTACCAGCCCATCTTGCCTAGTTCCTTTGTAGTGCAAGTCTCTCTCTGCAAAAATATCCCTAAACCTTTAGACATAGACTCTCTCTCCTTATCTGTTTATTCTCTCATCATCAACAACTCTCGACCTTCAACATAAATTCAACAACCTATTCTACCTGACCCATTACATATTTATACATATAATTTAGGGCTCAAAACCCTATTCTCTTATCTCAAAACCCTATGACAACTCATGATTACAAATCATGAAGACTCATTGTTCGGGCGTGATTTTCCTACCTTTGCGCCTGCATGTTGCTTTTACATTCCTGACTGTTGTTCCTTCAAATTTTGTGCGTATATATTCTTTTGCATGCCTAACTGCTTTTCCGCGTGTCCTCATTCTTTGTTCTTTGAACTGCCTATCCAACATGCGCCCAACACTCACATGTGGCTCGTCCCGAGCCAATTAGGCCTGTTGCATCGTGCCCCTCCATGCTTCCATGAAATTTTGAAGGGTTTCCTTTGTTGTCACAACTTATTTCTTGACCTATGCTTCTTGTTCCAAAATATCATCTACGACCTACGTAGTTAGGGTCGTGATTTTCTCCTCACTATCATGTGTTGCTTGATTTACCTTGCCTGTGTAGTTGTAAATTCTCTTATTACCCTTATGGATTCATCTTACAACGATACTAATCATTGTTGGAGAATCTTATGTTGGTCCCTTATCTTTTCTATTTCATTGTATGACATCCTTTTTTATAGTATGGTCGTCATGCGATCCACGGGTGGCAACGTACTTATGTTCTTCGAAGTCTTCCACACCTTTTCCTATGCATCCCTTAATTTAGATTCCACAACCTTCATCTTTATATCCTCCATCAAGTTTGTCCAAATCTATGTGCTTTCCTCACATAGCTTCACACATTCCTCTTCTAGTCTCTTAATACTTGTTACTGTGGTCATAACAATTCTTTCTCTTTTTGCCTCTTCCTTTGGTGGTGTCCTTAGTGTGGTGCATGATTCCAAGTCTTTGATCCTGGTGCAGAAGCCTTTAATGACTTCCATGATGTTTGAGACTTGTTCTTCAAGTGTAGCTTCTACCACCATTGGAATTTATGGAATATCCTTATAGAATTTTTGGATGGTATATTGTATTTGCTTTGCCTGCCACTCATCCTCATCCTTCTCCTTTAATATTCTCTCATCCTTTTCCTCAACCTCGCTCTTCTCCTTCAGTATCTTTTCATATTTTTCCTCAGCCATGCTCTTCTCTTGTATAGAAGTTGTATACTCTTGTTGTAGCTCCGTCTTCTTCGTCGCTACCTTCGCCAATTCTCTTGATTTTGACTCGCAGAACCGTATCTCCTATGCAATATCTATGTGAAAGCCTTGTAGTACTGTTGTGGGAATCTGTGAAACTAGTAAGTCCAAGTGACTTAATATTTTTACCTGCTCCTGCATCTCGAGCGTTGGGAACTCAATCACATCTGGTGAGATCTTCAACACTTTGTGCCTTGTTTCCATCTTTGAAAAGTAAGAGTTTGTGGCCCCTGCCTCCCCAGTCGAGCTTGTTGATGGTCCTTCATCGGATCTGTGCTCTGGTGTTATCCTTGCTTCTTCCAAGAGTTGTTGTAATGTTGTTAACTATGCCTACACTTGTTGGTGCAGTTATTCTTGTTTGCATGATTCTTGCTAAACTACTTCTTCTACGAAATCCCTCGCTTGATATTTGTCTCTGTCAATGTCATCATCTGTCAGAGTATAAATGGTTGGCTCTTTGTGAGCTTTCTTCTTCTTGCACGCAGGGGGAGTTGGCCCCTTTCCCTTATCTTTCCTCTTCTCTATGATTGTTTCCTCTGTGTGTTATGCATCTCTTCCTTGCTCATTTTTGTGTACATTACCTTGTTCTTCGATGTCATTATTAGGGTACTTCATCTCTGTTCCATTCGCCGAAATATTCCACTCTTGATCCCAATATTTCATGATCAGGTGGATATCTTCTACTGTTATGTTATACTTGGTCTAGACCCATTCTTCTCTCGGGTCCTTCTTTTCCTGTACATAGATATGATGCCGATCTTCCCTGAACCACTCAATCAGGGTGTATGCCTCTACCGGTTGTGGTGGAATGTGTGGGTGTGTCCTTGATGCAGTTATGAATCCTTTCTTCATATAGGAAGAAATACACATTAGTGTTGATCGGTCTTCTTGTGTTAGTTGTGTACCAGAAGTTTTGATACTTAGATGCTAAGCATGGCTTACCTCTAATTCCCAAGAACTGCATGTCCTTCGTCTCTTACCACACTACGAATGCAATCAAAATTATCAGCCATGAATAATGGAATTCTATGCCTCTATTTTTTTCTTTTGTGCAGTCGATGAGGAATCGGTTCAATAAGTAAGGTGCCCATCTCATTGAGACCCATTCAACACACTTCTCAGTCACGGCTATCACTCCCACTCACACTTGGTATTTTTCTCTTTACCTCAATAACTTGCACACCAATTACTGCATTTCAAACCTTACTATTGGGTCACATATGCTCGACACATCCAACCCACACACACCTCTAACTGTGTGATTTTTTTCCTTCATTGCCTCTGACAAAGTCCTGTCAGTTTTCTTTTCTCAAAACAATGAGTTTGAATCTTATCCTTATGTTGTTAAGCCTATGATCCTTGCAATCAGGTCTATATCTATAGAGATCGGCCTTTCCAGCCACAAATAACCTCCATGCACATAGGTTAAGAGAAAATTAACACATGCATTCACTTCGTTGCTTCTGTCGAAATGTGCGATGTCGAACAGGTTTTGTATGCCTCCTTGCTCTAGTCCTATGTCCCATACCTTTGGCATAGGTATTCTCTAGTTCATTGTTGGATCAATCCTTGGTTCCAAGTAGTGGTGCGACACAAGTTCAAGGAACTTTATCGTGTCTTTGTTATCATGGTTCGCATATTTTAGTTGTGGCACCCTCCCTAGAATGTCTTTATCCATGATGACTCCATCTAGGATGTTGGGCGTCACACATTCCTAGTAGGGAGTCTTTTGCAATGTCACTAGTGGGGCATCATCCTTCCTTGGCGGAACATAGTCTCGGGGAATCCTCGGCTCCAACGATGATGCTCCCAATGTCTCCCTAACCTCTAGTTCGACTATGTGCGCCCTTGTTTGAGCTTTGTTTTGTATGGGAGTTGTTTATGTTGGTGGTGCCATGTCTATAAACTGGTTAGCAATGTAACCTTCTTCAGCTCTGGGGGTTTTCTCATCTCTGCAATATGTTTCTTGGCTCTCTCTTACTCGCATGCAACTCTAAGTGAAAATAACCAATGCTTGTTGTAACACCCTGTTTCCCCTAGTCTGTAAATATAACTATATTTTCCAGGAACTATGGGAAACTTGAAGGTGTGAATGTTTGATTTGATGGACCTTTGTATAAAAGGTCGATGAATGTAAATTATGTTATGAATATGTTTTTCATGATTGTTGGGAAGGGGACGTGCTAAAAGATACCATGATGGCTAATGAGAAGGTAGTGGAAGGGACCCGGAACAGTTGCGTTAACTTCCACCGAACTAGTACCTTACTGGTTTGTACTTGCTCAAGATCAAAACAACTCTCTAACCCAGGAATGAATTTCTGTCACGATGGTAGGTGGGGAGCCTCCTCAAGAGTTAATGAGGGGATGGGGCGGACCACCCATCCATAAAGCTCTCATCTTGACCACAGACGAGAAAATTCATGCCACACACAATCTTGCAGGAGTCCTTATGCAAGAAAGAAAGTGTGGGTGTGGGGAGAGGGGAAGCAGAGGAGAACATCAGCTCCCAGATCAAGATAGGAGAAGGATAGTAACCTTCATCCTCGTGTATTTTCTGTATCGGGAGAAGGAGAGTAACCTTCATCCTTAACTTCCGTTGAGTTGGAATTAAGAGATTGAATCTTAGAGCATTGTGGTCTAATCTCGAGGGTGGCCAGTGATAAATCCATTGGGAGGGACTGAGCCTATGGTTGGGTGGAAACAAGCACCCCTCTCATTAGTCGCATCATGCCTTGTGGTTCTGATAAGTGTTTTATGCCTTGTATTTTGAATTGAATATCATGGATACATGCTCATGTTTATACGCCCATAGATGGTTTCTGTATGCTATGATTTCCTGGTATTTTAGATTGGAAATAATAAAGGCATGTGTATACTTATATGCCACAATTAGTTTATGTATAAACTGAGTAAGTTTGAAGCATGAGTCTGTTCCACTGAGAATCATCCCATTTGCCTGATTCTCATGATGTTCTGGTTCAATCCCACGAAAGCACCTTTCCCAGGGAATGGAATCATGTCTCAGAGTCATAGTAAGCTCATTGGTATGGCTAATGCTACGGTAAACCCACGAGGTTACCCTGCCCCAGTGTCATAGCTCATAACTCGGTGAGTTAGGAAGGCACTTCATTTAGGACAGTAACCTAGGGACTTTGAAGAGTACCCAAGCCCTTATCCAGAAACCCGACTAAGATTAGGGATAATTTCCCAAGAACCATCTGAAGTTTCATGTGTCCCGAGTCTGCAAAACCTGTGCAAGAAGGGTTAGCTCTCGAAGATTTTAGAGTCGTGGGAGTTTGAAGCTCCGAGAGATTGAATTTTGTTACCCAAGTTCAGAAAGGATAGTGAGACCAATTAATGAAAGGGAGTCTCCTTTTGTTTGGTAGACGAATGGACGAGATCCTTTCATAAGTATCCTAGGTCTGTCAGGACCAATGGATCTAGAGGACGAGTGCAGGCATTAACACCTCGACCCCTTCAGTCTTCACAAGTAGCGATGGAATCGGGACCGTAGGTCCCAAGATCCATCGAGAGCTACCTTGACCATTAATATTAACCCTTGTGTAGGAGAGAGAGTGGACTCATCAAAGTCCTAAAAGTTCCAAAGTGATCAGAACCATCCACCGGTAGAGGATATGTGGCGAAGGATCAGCGTTTCGCTGACCCGCTACTCAAGGAAGTCAAAGGGTAGAGTTTTTTGAACTCGTGAGACCTAAACTCACAATTTGATATGAACCATCGGATCACAGGAGGAACATGACCATTTATCTGGGCGCATGGATATCGGGAGTTAGGGGTTCGAGCTTTAGAAATATAGGCGTTGGTTTTGTTCCAACTTTGCAAAACCTGAAGTCCCAACGATTTCGGAAGATTAAGCCCCCGGTCGTGACGAATGGTCATGTGGGAAAAATATTAAGAGAGGAGATATCGAAGACGGGAATTTCGGGGAACAGAGAGTCAGAGCTGGCTCATGTTCATTATCCCGATACGTGAAATCACGACACGATCACAGCCATTGATCAAGGGGATAGCACAGGACCGTATATCTGGCCTTGGACAGAAACCAAAGATTGGGAATTCGGGAAACAAGAGTCAGGGTTGACTCACTTGCAAAAGTCCCAAAGTCTCGAAATGTGAAGTGCATTTTTATAGGCATG
The DNA here is from genome assembly GCA_009831015.1 of Picea engelmannii. Taxonomy (NCBI): domain Eukaryota; kingdom Viridiplantae; phylum Streptophyta; class Pinopsida; order Pinales; family Pinaceae; genus Picea; species Picea engelmannii. The sequence goes on along the minus strand of ML799005.1, from coordinate 44,472 downwards.
CGGTCACAACCTATGGTCGCATAGGTGAAGCTCGCACCTTGAGCATGTTCATGTTGATGGGGTTTCAATAGGGCCCGTGGATCAGATATCGGGATTTCAGTAGGAAGTCGAAGAGTTAATCTGGCTCTTGAAGGAGAAATTTTATTTAGTTCTCGCTCTAAGCGTGGGGGTGTTACAAATTGGTATCAGAGCATAGTTACAACACTCAACCTATTTGGGCTCATGGAAAATCACATTAAGAGGCGACAACTTACATTACTCCCTTTCTTAAAAAGGATGGTTAAGCCTTTATTATAGAAATATTGACAACCTACTTCTATGTGTGTATGCATTACTGCTGTGTGTGTAGGAAATTAAGAAATGTGAATTAAGTGTTGATTGTGAAAAAATATAATGTTGTCTAACAACAAGTGTTTTGTCTGCACGCAAGCGGAAAATCGACCATGGGAAACTGTAGACGTATAGAATGGTGACGTGCCACAAAGTGGGGGATGGCTCCCACAATAGAGATGAAGAGTCTGACGAAATGAAGCCGATAGAGACCCCTCTGAATCTAGCTGATACTGTGAGGAGTCTCATGGACGAACTATAGAGTTGCAAGGCCGACAATGAGAGGTTGATAAAAGAGAAAGAGAAGCAAATGGAAATTGATGCAGTCTTGTTGCATAGTTTATCCGACATACAAAGACATGAGCAGTATGGACCTGACACCAGTCACGTGGACCGACGACAGACAAAGAGGAGTCAAAGTCCACCTGAGATACGAAAATGTGGTCTTTTAAGTGGCCACACTAGGAAGAGAACCTCGAGAAAGGTCCACCCCAAAGATAGGGGACAAGCATTGGACGATTCCTCTGGAAAGGAAACTAGCAACTCGGAGGGATCTTCTAGTAGCAGAACTAGTTCACATTCCCGAAGAAAATAGAAGAAACGAAAGCATTCCAAAAGTCATAATCTCGAAGAATTCAAGAAGGCCAAACCACCCTCTTTCGACGGTGAGATAAAGAGGGGAGAGGAAGCGGAGGCCTGGCTTCTTGGACTAAAGAAGTATTATAGATTCCATGACTTCTCAGAAAACTTGAAGGCCCGAGTAGCCACTTTCAACATGAATGGAAAGACTTCCATTTGGTGGTAAGACCTTCAGAATGTGAAAGGGATTCATGAAGAATACCTATCTTGGGAACGGTTTGAAAAATACTCAAGCTGGGACAACTCACTATAGAGGAATATTTCAGCATATTCCTTGAGTTGCTAAGGTACATACCCTACATAAAAGCAGAAAAGGAAAAGGTGCAACAATTCATCAATGGGCTACCTAAGGACTATCATAACAGGATTGAGTTTGATGAGCCAAGGACCCTCGAAGACACTATCCAAAAGGCAAGATATTGTTACAAACAGTTTGGGCTTCAGACAGAACCTCGCAAGGGCTAGAAGCAAAAGAATAGTTTGGGGTTCTAGAAAAAGTAGTTTAAATCCCCAAGATTTAAAAACTATAAGAAGGATTCAAGGATGAGATTTCTGACCCGAAGTGTACACCAATAGAATTTCCCCTCCCATAGTGGAAAGAAAACTTTTGGATCAACCCTAGGGAAGATTCATAACCCAAAGAAAGAACCCTTGAAATGTTGGGGTTGTGGAGAAGAACATCTACTGAGGGACTGCTCGCACCGACAACAGAACAACAGGAGAATTTACAACATCCAAGAAGATACCACCATCAATAATGTGGCCAGGACTCAGGAGTATGCCATGAATTTATGCATCCATGGATAATAAACAAGCCGACCACCAAGCTTCAGTGGTGGAGATGGAAGGTATGATCACCAACCATCTAGTGTCTATTCTAATTGACCTTGGCTCAAATTTGAGTTATATAGCTCCTCGGGTTGTTGATAAGTGTAAATTACAGCCACATAAACATGCCAAGCCATGATTGGTATAGTTATCCACTAGCACCAAAAGAAAGGTGGTGGAGGTCATACCAGCTTGCCAATTCACTATGGGTGGATTCCCCACCCAAGCAACCCTTAACATACTACCCCTAGGATCGTATGACCTATTGATTGGTATGGAATGGCTAGCCACATATAAAACCAGACTGGACTGTTACCATAAAACCTTAGAATGTGTAAGTGAAGAAGGGATAAGGATAACCCTTCAAGGTATCCAGAAACATGTCTCGATGAGATGAATATCAACCCTTCAAATGAGAAAGTATTGCAGAAAGGGATGTCCATTGTATGTGATACAAGTGTTGAAATTAGTTGAGGATGACAGATCAAGCCTTGAATACCACCCCATACTAAGAGAATATAGATATGTGTTTCCAGAAGAGGTACCGTGTCTACCTCCGAGAAGGGACATTGACTTCTCGATAGAACTTGCACCAGGAGTGGTGCCAGTGTCTAGGACACCCTACAGTATGAGCACACTTGAGCTAGTTGAGCTTAAATTACAATTAAAAGAAATGATGGAAAAAGGCTATATCCATCCCAGTGTGTCTCCATGGGGAAAACCCGTCTTTTTTGTGAAGAAGAAAGATGGTACCCTCTGACTATGCATAGATTATAAACAACTCAATAAGGTAACCATAAAGAACAAGTACCCCTTACCCAGGATCGATGACTTATTCGATCAATTGGGAGGTGCTTCCATATCCTCAAAGATTGAATTGAGATCTGGATACCATCAAGTCTGAATCAAGGGTGAAGACATCCACAAAACTGCCTTCAGGATGAGATATGGTCACTACACGTTTGTGGTAGTACCATTTGGATTAACCAATGCCCCTGCCACTTTTATGTGCTTGATGAACGATGTGCTCAGCAAATTCCTAGACAAATTTGTACTAGTTTTTATTGAGGATATCTTAATCTACTCCAAGAATAGAGAGGAACATGAGGAACATATTAGACTTGTGATTCAAGTGCTAAGATAACATCGGCTCTATGCCAAATTTAGCAAGTGTGATTTTTTCTAGAAGAAAATACATTACTTCAGCCATGTCATATCTAAATAAGGGGTAGCAGTAGACCCTGACAAGATCAGGTCTATCATGGAAAGGCCTACCCCAAAGGATGTTTCAGATATCATATCCTTTATGGGATTAGCAGGATACTATAGGAGATTTATAAAAGGATTCTCCAAGATTGGTTGTCCAATCACTGCCCTCCAGAAGAAGGGAGTTGAATTCATCTGGACACAAGAATGTGAAGAAAGATTTCAATCCCTGAAATTCCTTCTGACCCATGCACCCGTGTTGAAGATCGTCGATCCTGAAAATGACTTCCTTGTGTGCACAAATGCTTGCAAGGAAGGGCTCGGAGGATTCCTTATGCAAGAAGGAAGCGTAGTCTTCTATGAATCCTGAAAATTGAATGAGCACGAAGTCAACTATGTGACCCATGATCTAGAGTTGGCCGCCATAGTGCACGCCTTGAAAATGTGGAGGCATTACCTCCTAGGTAGGAAATTTGTACTTATGACAGACCACTGTGGATTGTGACACCTATTTGACCAACAAAAGCTCAATGCTAGACAAGCTAGGTGGATGGCCCTCCTTAGAGAGTTTGATTTCAAAATCAAACATATGAAAGGAAAGGAAAATAAGGTGGTTGATGCCCTTAGCATAAGTATGAAATCAATTCACCTGGCAGTGGTGAGCACCTGCGAGACGAATGTCAAGGAAAGAGTCAGGAATGCACAAGAAGCAGACAAATTTTTCCAAATCGTGACCTCATACCTGGAGCAAGAACCCGCAAGGATAAAGTATGAAGGATACGAGATGCTAGATGGAGGTCTGCTAACTTACAGAAGAAGATTGTATATTCCAGATTATGACGACTTGAAGATGTTCATAATGGATGAACTACATAAAATACCATATATTGGTCACCCAGGATACCAGAAGATGATCACGACAACCAAGAAACAATTCTATTGGCCCGGATTGAAGAAAGACATAGATGAATATTTAGCCAAGTGTATAGAATGCCAACAAGTTAAAGAAAAACACTTGCACCCAGCAAGATTATTACAACTGCTACCAATCCCAAAATGAAAATGGGAGACCATCTCCATGGATTTCATCACCGGATTACCAACATCATCCAGGCAGAATGATGCCATCATGGTAGTGGTGGATAAATTGAGCAAGTCTGCTCATTTTATTCCCGTCAAATCAACTTGCAAGGAAATAGATATCACCAACATATTCATGAAAGATATATTCAAACTACATGGCATGCCTAAGGAGATCGTGTCTGACAGAGACACAAAATTTACTTCAAACTTTTAGAAATCCTTGATGGTTGGCTTGGAGACCAAATTATTTCTTATCACAATTTATCATCGTCAAACCGATGGACAGATGGAAAGAGTGAACCAAATATTAGAAGACATGCTAAGGATGTATGTAATGCATCAACCTAAAAGGTGGGAAGATTACCTGCCACTGGTGGAATTTTCCTACAACAATGGCTACCAAGAATCACTAAAGATGAGTCTTTTCGAAGTCCGCTATGGTAGGTCGTGCAACACTCTCGTTAGTTGGAGTAATCCCGTAAACATAATTACTATTGGACCCAACATGTTGAAAGAAATGGAACAACAAGTGATTAAGATAAAGCAAAATATGAAAATCACTCAGAACAGACAGAAAATTTACGTCGACAGAAAGAAAACCCCCAGAGAATTCAAGACGGGATATCACGTCTACCTCAGAGTTAGGCCTAGAAAGAGTTCACTAAGGATGGGAGCTTGTGCCAAGTTGGCACCTCAGTATTGTGGCCCATTTGAAGTTCTAAATAGAGTGGGACCTGTAGCCTATGGGCTAGCACTCCCTCCCACAGTAAAAGCACATAATGTTTTCCATGTTTCATTGTTGAATAAATATGTACATGATTCTAATCATATAATTGACTGGTTTGTGATCCAGGTGGAATCGGAGGGATAATTCCTACCAGGACCTCAATGCATACTAGACAGGAAGGAAACCCCACTCAGGAACCAAACCATTGCACGGGTCAAGGTGCACTGGAAACACTTTGTTGATACTAAGAGGGGGGTGAATCAGTATCAAGTACAATTTAAAAACCTTTTTCAACTTATACTTACACCATGCACAATATATGAGAAAAAATCAATAGTTTTTGTTCAAGGGAAGTAATAACTTCCAAAGGTAGCTACAGCTTCCAAATGTAAAGGGAGGGATAAACCTCTAAGAGGAAGATACAATCCTCCAATATCAAGAGAGAGTTGAACTCTCCATCCTTTCCCCTTCCTTCCACCCAAGAATATATGAGAGATAATAAAACTTTACATTAAATCATCACCATCAACCAATCATCACATAGAACCTGATAATGCTTCTTGAGACTTCTTCAATTTCTACAATTCTTCAATTCTTGGAGTACTCTAATCCTATAGATAATATTACTCAATGTATTCTCTGAAACTCCTCCAATTTTCACTCTGTAAATCCTCCCCAAAAAGAGGTTATATAAAGAATGGTAGACTTTATTCAATTTTGGTCTGTTCAGAAGACCCAACTTGTACAGCATGCCCCACGCTCAATATTTAGCATCTGATTCTGAAACTCACACACAAGAAACTACCATCTGTACTCTTTCCAATGGAAGTAGTCCCACTTCATTTGGATTATGTATCAAGAATTTATTATTGTTTTACCTGGAACACTTGTTTATTGACTGGCTTCAGGACTGGTCACAAACCCTATCTTCCACAGAGTGTATCTCCATAATTATAGAGAATCAAGAGATGAAATTTTTACCAGAGGTACCTTGATACGTCTTCTCAATACCATAGCGATTTCACCATTTGATCGTTCTAGAAAAAAAGTTATAGAAAAAATGGTAAGATGACCTGAAAATAACATAACTTAGAACACATCACCAAAAGACTTCATCCTCCCTTGAAATCCGGCCTTCTTTTCTTCTTATTTCCTCTGAAATTTGACTTATGTCAAAATGAATGTATGATGATTTTTATTTATACCATTTATGTCACTTGATTTTAACATTAGGGCTGACCTGACACTTTCTTATTTTGTAATTCTTTTCTTTAATTATCTTCAGGGCCTACATATACTTCATTCTTCGATTCACTTTGTTATCTTCAAAAATTCATTTCTCCTCAACCATGAGGATACACGTGACATGCCACATACCACCGGAAACAACATGATGTATACTATCCATTCATGGGTGTTGTATATGCATGTGCATTTTCCTTCATGTCCAAATACCTTTATCAATCTTGTGGTCCAAAACCCATGACTAGGGTTGACATCAATGACAACAACCAATCTTCCAACACACTTTGGCCCAGATGAGGCTATGTGGGAAATTGAAGATGCCATGAAACATGCATATCTGATTTTGTTTACTTCTGTACATACACGTCATGTCAAAATATAGAACATCGAGGACGATGTTCCTTTAAGGGGGAGGGAATTGTAACACCCTGTTTCCCCCAGTCTGTAAATATAACTATATTGGCCAGGAACTATGGGAAACTTGAAGGTGTGAATGTTTGATTTGATGGACCTTTGTATAAAAGGTAGATGAATGTAAATTATGTTATGAATATGTGTTGCATGACTGTTGGGAAGGGGACGTGCTATAAGAGACCATCATGGCTAATGAAAAGTTTGTGGAAGGGACCCGGAATGGTTGCATTAAATTCAATCGAACCAGTACCTTACTGGTTTTTACTTGCTCAAGACCAAAACAACTCTCTGACTCAAGAATGAATTTCCATCAAGATGGTAGGTGGGGAGCCTCCTCAAGAGTTAATGAGGGGATGGTGTGGACCGCCCATCCATAAAGCTCTCAGACTTGACCACGGATGGGAAAATTCACGCCACATGCAATCTTGCGAGAGTCCTTATGCAAGAAAGAAAGCATGGGTGTGGGGAGAGGGGAAGCAGAGTATAACCTCAGCTCCTGGATCAATATAGGAGAAGGAGTGTAACCTCCGTTCTCGTGTATTTTCTGTATCATGAGAAGGAGAGTAACCTTCATCCCTAAATTTCGTTGAGCTGGAAGTAAGAGATTGAATCTCAGAGCATCGTGGTCTAATATCGGGGGTGGCCAGTGATAAATACGTTGGGAGTGACTGATCCTATGGTTGGGTGGAAATGAGCACCCCTCTCAACAGTTGCATCATGCCTTGTGGTTCTGATAAGCGTTTTATGCCTTGTATTTTGAATTGAATATCATGGATACGTGCTCATATTTATACGCCCATATATGGTTTTTGTATGCTACGATTTCCTGGTATTTTAGATTGGAAATAATGAATGCATGTGTATACTTATATAACACAATTAGTTTCTGTATAAACTGAGTAAGTCCGGAGCATGAGTCTGTTCCACTGAGAATCGTCCCATTTTCCCGATTCTTCTGATGTTCTGGTTTAATCCCCCGAAATCACCTTCCTCGGGGAATGGAATCATGTCTCAAATTCGGAATAATCTCCTTGGTATGGATACCTCTACAGTAAAACCATGAGGTTAACCTGCCCCAGTGTCATAGCTCATAACTTGGTGAGTTAGGAAGGCATTTCATTCAGGACGGTAGCCTAGGGACTTTGAAGAGTACCCAAGCCCTTATCCATAAACCCGACTAAGATTAGGGATAATTCCCAAGAACCATCTGAAGGTTCATGTGTCCCAGGTCTGGAAACCCTGTCCAAGAAGGGTTACCTCTCGAAGATTTAGGAGTCATGGGAGTTTTAAGCTCCGAGAGATTGAATTTTGTTACCCAAGTTCAGAAAGGATAGCGAGTCCAATTAATGAAAGGGAGTCTCCTTTCATTTGGTAGACGGACAAACTAGATCCTTTCAGAAGTATCCCAGGTCTGTCAGGACCAATGGATCTAGAGGAGGAACGCAAGTGTTAACGCCTCGACCCCTTCAGTCTTCGCAAGTAGATATGGAATCGGGACCATAGGTCCCAAGATCCATCGGGAGCTACCTTGACCGTCGATATTAACCCTTGTGTAGGTGGGAGAGTGGACTTGTCAAAGTCCTAAAAGTCCTAAAGTGATCAAAACCATCCACCGGCAGAGGACACGTGGCGAAGGATCAATGTTTCACTAACCCACTGCTGAAGGAAGTCAAAGGGTGGAGTTTTGTGAACTCGTGAGACAGGAACTCACGATTTGATCTAAACCGTCGGATCACAGGAGGACCATGACCATTGATCTGGGCGCGGGGATATCGGGAGTTCAGGATTCGATATTTATAAAGATAGGAGTTGGTTGTGTTCCAACTTCATGAAACGCAAAGTCCTGACGAGTTCAGAAGATTAAGCCACTGGTTGTGAAGAATGGTCATGTGGGCAGAAGATTAAAGGAGGAGCTACCGAAGACCGATATTTTGGGGAACGGAGAGTCAGAGCTAGCTCACGTTCATTATCCCGATACGTGAAATCGTGACATGATCATAGTCGTCGATTGAGGGGATAGCATAGGACCGTATATCTGGCCTTGGACAGAAACCAGAGATCGGGAATTCAGGAAACAGGAGTCAGGGTTGACTCACTTGCAGAAGTCCCGAAGTCCCAAAATGTGAAGTGCCTTTTTATAGGCGTGCAGTCACAACCTATGGTCACATAGGTGAAGCTCACACCTTGGGCATGTTCGCGTTGATGAGGTTTCAATAGGGCCCATGGATCAGATATCGGGATTTCAGTAGGAAGTCGAAGAGCTAATCTGGCTCTTGAACAAGAAATTTTATTTAATTCTCGGTCTAAGCATGGGGGTGTTACACTTGTCAACCCTTTGTGGATTTGTGCCCCTTCTCCAGTTGTCCATGTCCCTTCGTGACTGAATTAATTAGACAATTCATCAGTGATGTGATGAAGGTTTGGTTTAATGTTTCTTTATTGCCATATCTTCCATTGGATTTGTACCTCGTATTTCCACATTGTCACGATTCCCAGATATTTTTTCCATTTATGGCTATGCGTTATCTTTATGGCTTGTCATTAGCACTCTTTAACCATCTTTTCTACCCTTTTAACGCCTTTAACTATCGTGGCGGTCTTGTTCTATGCGTTGCTTCTAAGCGTACATAACTGTATTTGTGTTGTTTATTTTATCTATGCAACACTCTCTTTTTCTTCGTGGTTCCCATTGTTGTATCTCCCTTACTTCTTACTGTCTTACCTTTGGTTTTCTTTATCTTTTTCCATTATTTTCTTCTTTTTTCTTTTCTACTTTTTCTTACTTTTTCTTTTTCTTGTAACTATTATAAAACACTACTATGGTACATTCGTTCTTGTGCAACTTATATTAATTCACAAACATTCGGTCATCTCTATAGAGTTTTAGTCAACTTCCATTCACCATGCCTCCCAGGGATTCTCCATTCAACGTTTCCAACTATGCAACACCTACCTCTGTCACATGCTTAATCACATATGGTCTTAAACAATGATTTCGAAACTTTCCTGGATGTTGCATGAACTTATTGTTGTATATTAATACTAAGTCCCCCACTTGAAACTTTTTTTGTTTAATATGTCTATCATTCCATCTCTTTTCTCTTTCTTTTTGAACTTTCTAATGGAATCCTACGACAAATCGATCTTCCTCAATTTGTACCAACTATGACAATATCTCCTCTACTGCGCCAGATTTTGAAAGACCAGTAATCGTTGCAATGCATAGGCTAGGCACAATAAACTCTATCAACATTATTTCTTCTTGCCTATAGACCAACCTAAAAGGTGTCTGTCCGGACAAATTTTTACGTGTAGTCCTATATGCCCATAATATTGTAGGAACCCGTAAGTCCCAATCATCTCTCCCTAGATTGCAGATCTTTGTCAACGCATTCTCCAAAATTTTATTAAAATCTTCTACTATCCCATTGGCTTGTGGGTGATATAGCATACTCTTCTGATGATGAATTTGAAATTCCTCAGTCAATGCTAAAATTGTCCTATTCAGGAAGTGTGTTACTTGATCACTGAGTAAAATGCACGGGCATCCAAATTGTGTATCTACATTCTCAAATAGGAACCTTGAAGTATTCTCAATTGTGTAATATATAACTAGTGTTTCTTATGCCCATTTGGTCAAATACTTTGTCACAATGATTATATACCTAGCTCCTAATCTTCTCGCTCATGGGTTGATTGGTCCAACAAAGTCTATTTCCTATTTATCAAATTCCTGCAACGAAACCTATGTGTGTAAAGGCATATCATCCCTTCTAGATGGATTTCTCGCCCTTTGACAAACATCCCATCCCTGACAATATTCTTTAGCATCCTTATGAAGTGTGGGCTTCCAGAGCCCTACACACAAAATATGTTGTGATGTTGCTTTACCTACATAATGTCCTCTTTCAATTCCTTTGTGTGCTTCTGAGAGTATCATTGGCCTTTTGTTCTCTAACACACATCGCCTTAATATCCCATCGGCACCTAACTTGTATAAGTTCTCAAAAATTAATTGATAGTTTGTTTCTTTAACCACTAATTGTTTCTTATGCGCAACTGTCATATCTGATGGGGCCATTCCTATGCTTAAGAAATTCCCAATGCCTGCGAAGTAGTCATCGACCATTTTAACTGCAAATAAATGTGCATCCGACAAGATCTCGTCCAGAATCCCTACATCTTCTCTTGATAGTATGTGTGATAAGTGATCTGGTCTTGCATTCAACTTCCTGGTTTCACAACAACCTCAAAATCATATTTTTGGAACATTAGTAACCACCTACATATTCTTACCCCCAACACTAGCTTGATCACTAAGTATCTTAGTGCAGAATGGTTTGTATACATATTAAAATGAGAACCCAATAAATAACATCTAAACTTTTGTAGCGCATATACCATTGTCAATCCTTCTCATTATGTGGTAGTGTAATTCTTTTATGCTATTGACAGCTTCCTTCTTGCAAAATAAATCGGATGGTCTATGTCTCCTTCTCCTATATGAGATAGTATTGCACCTAAAGCTATGGATGACACATCCACATGAACATGGAACTCCTTCTTCCAATCTGGGAAGATCAAAATTAGTGTGGTCATTAATTTTTTCTTCAATGTAGCCAAACCTTTCTGACAGTCCTCATTCCACTAGAACTTAGCTTCGTTCTCCAACTTCTGCATGGGTGTTTTAATCTGCTCATAACCCTTAATGAACTTCCTGTAATATCATGTATGACGTAGGGTTTCTCTCAACTATTTGACTGATGTGGGTGGTTGTAAATATAAAATCACTGCAATCTTAGTTGGATCCACTAATAATCCCTACTTACATACCACATGACCCCAAAAAATTTCAAAAGGCGCACAAAAAATACATTTCTTCAAGTTCGGTGAAATCAGACATTGTCTACACCTATCCAACATTAACTTGAGTAGTTCTGTGTGAGATTTCAATAGACTAAACATGTTCCAATCATCTAATTAAACTTCAAGGAACTTATGAATAAATTCCTTAAATGTTGCAACAACAACTCTTGAAAAAACTACAGGTGCATTCTTCAGTCCAAAGGGCATCACTGTGTACTGAAAACTTCCCCACTCTATTGAAAAATTAGTCTTATACATGTCTTCCTATGCAGTCCTTATCTAGTGATATCCTGAGAATTCGTCTGTGAAAGAATAGGCCTCCTAACCCCCTACATTCTCTAGCACTTCATCTGTGAAATGTGTTGGAAATGGATCATGTAGACACACATCATTTAGCTTCCTTAGGTCTACACAAATCTTGATTCCCCTTATCTTGTACTACCATTGGACTTATCCATTCCGATTCCATGTTTGGTTCAATAATCCATGCTTCCAACATTATGTCTATCTCTACCTTTTCCTTCCCTTTATACTTCGTATTCAATTTATAAGGTCTATGTCTCACTGGCTTAGCATCTAGTTTCAAAGGAATTTTCATTTCTCCTATCTCCCCAACTATCCCCTTCATCTCTGAGAATGTAGTTGGGAATAGATCCAAATAATCGTGCAGTAAATCTGCAATCTTCTCCATAGTTTCATCATTCCTTTAGTCCCCTATCTAAGCAAACTTTGGGTTTTACTTTGTCCCAATATTTACCTTATGTGTCTTTATTGACTATGCATACACAAAATATTCAAGCTCTGGTCCTTATATTGTGTGTTCCCCCTCGGTTTCAGGTACGTTTACATTCCTTGGATATTCCTCATCTTGTTCTTCTTTCTCAACATTATAACATTCCAATAATTCATGGACAGTCAGAGAAGCTCTATGCACACTACACACAGGTACTACCTCCATCGACCCTTCTTCTGAAAAAATCTTGTTTTTGATGAAATGTAAAGTTGCATATACTAATGGAGATTCATGTTCAAAAGGAAATGTTACTTTTAACCTTTTAATCAATTGGTCCCAATTCATTGTTTCTCTGCGCACTTCCATTTCTAGGTACCAATTCTTAGGAATTGTATCCAATGTATGTATAAACCTATGCATCCATTCCTTCTTCGAAATTGAAAAATCCATATGTTTCTTCACTATTCAACATGATATGTTGGATCACTTACTCATGTATACTTCTGCACAATATACTCAACCTCGGTACCCAATCTAACTTGCATCAGTATTTTACACTACGACCAGTCTTCCATTCCCTCTTTATGTGCAACCCACCATCTGGTTGGAGTGGCCTTCAAGACAACATCTAATGGCAACAGTATTTGTTTCTCAGGTATCTACAACTCAAACTTTCGTATGAAATATTCTATGTCATTCAAACCATCATACTTGGGCGGATCACTTAGTTATGTTCCAATCCAACACACTGATCGAGTTATGCGTGCACATCATCTAGTTGATACTTCATGAATCCTTTGTTGTCAATGTTCCAGACCTTCCTCTAAGTCCAATGCACATGAGCTAATGCTTCTTCAACTTAGCGCACCATTTGTAGTCGGGTTAACATAGTCATCCATATACACAATTATGTTATACAAATTGTCAATTGTGTTCCCTTTAGCTGGTTCAATGTACCTATTTCCTTCTGTCGGATCCAATAGTGTAGTAACCTTCAAGTCTCCTACCTCAAATATAATTTCCCTCCTCTTCGGGTTAATGATCGCTTGATTTTCAAAGGCCCATTCAAGTCCCATTAGTGTTGGATATGGCTGACTATCATCCACGATCTCAATGACTTCAAAATCTACTACATTGCACACCCCATCTATATTTACAGGTACTCCTGCCAATCGATCGATTGGTACTATCTTGTGCTGGTTTGCCAATATTAATTGGACAAGCGACCAGATTAACTTGGGTTTCCCCATCATTTCTCTTGTCTTCTTTGGTAACACATTTACATCTGAACCCAAGTCTAAAATGACGTTATCCACGTCATATTATCCAATCTACGCACTTAATATGAACTCTCCATTGGTCCTCTTTTTGTGTAGTACCTGATTCACTACCCTCTCTACGATAGGAATTTCCCTTTCTTGTGTGCAATGATCAATCATGTCACATAGTGCACTCAACGCAGTTTCATCTTTCATCAATTCTACACAACTTCTCATAAAATCTCTTAGATTTCTTACCTTCCCAACCAAATTTTTTGGTATAGTATGTGTTAGCTCTCCAAGAGTTCACCTTAGGTTGTATGTAGGGTGAGCTTGGTAACATACAAATCTGATTTTAAAAAAATTAGAAATCTCAATGATGGATCAATCTATAGACTGCTAACACTTGCATTCATGAGACAATCAGGAATGTATTCTAGAAGAGTTGGATTCATATGAACTCAATCAGATACTAAATAGGTTGAAATGAATATGGAGAAGTGCTACAAACTGTAAAATCATACATACATTAGGTATACATGAAGATAAATCTATAACAATGAAAAGGTACATTTGCAAACATATATCATTAATGAAAGGAAATATAGGCTTATCTCAATCATTAAATGAAACAAGAAACATGTGAATCAGTCACCAATGGCACAAATACATAGAAAGTAGATATGAATAAGGAAAATCTTATTAATATTCACTAAAGAGTCAAAAATCCAGAAATACAGTCGAATGAATCTTCAAGCTTTACAAGCCTTCTCAAGTCTTCAAGATTGAATCCCTCTCTTAGCTCATTATAACTCTTCTAAAAAAGTTCCCTCCTTCATTAAATATAAAATAGCATAAAAATATCCTTAGGAGTTCGAATCCCACCTCCTCCATTGGATTCTAAGCCTTGGAGATAGGTGGCAACAATCAAAGAGACAAAAATCCAACAAACTGCTAATTTTCAGGAATTTGTTGGAAGTCATTAATACATTGTTTCCACCTCACTACATGAGGCCTTTAATGGAGCTAAAACTTAAGTGTAGGTGTCCCTTTACATCTAAGTGATCCTTGATAATCCATTTGAATCCTCCTGGACAAGTGGCAACCTCCCAACAAGGCAAATATCCAAACTGTAACCGCTACATGAAATTCTGTAGCGTCACTGTAAAACAGTTATGCACATTTCGTATCACCAATTATATGTCTAATATTTCTCTAACCATAACACATTTTACAAAAATGAGAGTGGTTTTTGTTATTTGGTATGTGATGAACAAAAAAATCCTCCAGTTTTCAAAAATACCTCCCCATTTGTTCATAGTCCAAGTTTTAAATTGGTCACTCAAAACTTGCAGAAGCGTCCTTGCAAAATAACTCTGAACATTTTGTAGCATCCTTGAGAAGCCATTTGAATCCTCCTAGACAGGTGGCAACCTCCCAACAAGGCGAATATCCAAACCATAACTTCTACATGAAATTTTGTAGTGTCGTTGTAAAACAGTTATGCACATTTCGTATCGCCAATTATATGTTTAATATCTCTCTAACCATAACACATTTTAAAAAATTGAGAGAGGTTTTTGTTATTTAGTATGTGATGAACAAAAAAATCCTCCAGTTTTCAAAAATACCTCCCCATTTGTTCATAGTCCAAGTTTTAAGTTAGTCACTCAAAACTTGCAGAAGCGTCCTTGCAAACTAACTCTGCACATTTCGTAGCGCCGATTTTTTTGTGTCTGGCTAGGTGATTCCATAGCTCTTTGAGTTGTTTCACAGGGCCAAAGGAAAATCAAGTGGCTACACTCCTTTCCTGAACTTTACATGACAAAAAATCATGATAACATGACATGAAACCTTCTTAGCATAGCTCACTTGGGACTTTGGTCATAATGAGAGATTATTTGTAAGAAACCAAAATTATGTTTTTCTTTTACATCATCACTTATTTAAACACCTAAGACCAAGAAAACATGACAAAACATAAGACTCGAAAAATTTGATAGAAAACTGAAATGGAACATTTCAGGAGCTAACAGTATGTTCATATACCGGAGGCATGTCAACCACATGAGGCGCAGATGATGTTGATGATACCCAATCTAGTCCTAGTATTTATTTTCTTGTCTTCTGATACGTCTCCTTTTCTTGATGAGGGTCAAATTTCAGCATAGGTCTTATTGATTTCCTCACCCATTGCTCAACCTACCTCCCTCCATTCGTCGCATCAACCCCTATTCTAGTTCCTTCACGTGTAACAGTTGTTATTATAGATCCTTCATTGTGTTTCTCAACTGATATCTTCTATACATTCTGATTTGGGTTCTGGTTCTGATTACCTCTTTCCTGCCACTTCGCAAGTAGTTGAGGACAATCTTCTGTCACATGATCCATGTCTCTACAATAAGTGCAGGTTGTATAAGGATTCGGGAAGTCACAAGATAAGTGTCTCAGTTGATTACAATTGTAACATATTATTGGTCCTCTACCCCCTCTGCCAAAATTTTCTCTACCTCAACCTCTTCCAAATCCTCCCCAGTTTCCTAGATTAAAGCCTCTCTAGTTATTATAGTGTTGACCACCTCCTTCTATCGCAACATTTTCCTCCTGAATCTTATACATATATGAAGTGTGTTCTCTCATCAAATCGAATGCGTGACCATATTTCTCTTCATGACCGACTGACTTGAAAAAATTACAAAATAAGTACCTTGGCATACTCTGGTATTTTTCCAGTAATGGACACTCAGTCGGATGATGTCCCAAATTCTTCTTACATATTTCATAGTATCGCCCTCCTGGTAGTGGATTTGGTTCTCTAGTTGCCAAATACTACACAAATGTTGGGCATTCGTCCTTATGGTGGTCTTCATTCCTACACTTGGTACACCAGACTTGTTCTCTCTTCTCCTTCCCTTTTGTAAGCTCTACTAATTGAATTGTCAAGGTGGCTAACTATGTCTAGACTTGCGCCATTCCCCCGCCATCTCCTACAGGGGATGCTTCTAACTTCATCTCAATCTCCAAATATTCAAGATATGAATCAACCTTCTGTTGAATCAATGACCAATGAATGTGTGGTATTTTCCCTACAATAAATCATTCTTGGTGTTGTTGATCAGGGATCTAGAATGTCAACCTACCCATCAAATCCTTAAATCTTTGATCACAGTCCCAAACTAACTCATTTTGCACTTGTTTGATTTCTTTCAATTATGTGATGTACTGCGATTCAAACTTTGGCTTCTTGAACTATTTCAACAATGCTTGTCTAATTTCTTCTAAAGCCCTTACTTGTCCTATAGGTGTGGTACTCTACAGTCTCATATACCAGACTAATGTGTATCCTCTAAAATTTGTTTCCAACTGCGCAATATTTAATCCCTCATCTTGGACGTTCTTCGTAACCCATATTGTCTCACATACAAATAGATGTTGTTCTAGGTCGTATGACCCAACTCCCTGGAACTCAAACAATGTTAATGTGTTGTCTAGCCCTGCCATGTTGTTTTGAGTAGTAACTCCCCTCGGTGATGTTGGATGACTCTGACTCGGCGTACTACTTTCACTGATCTGGATACTGCTAGTAATTTTCCCCTGCTAATTACAAGTTCTTTTAACAAATCCTCAAATGTTACTTCTTATTTAGGTGATGCACACAGGGTCATGGAATCGACACAGGATCCAGTCTGAGTAGGACTTAACGACTCTTCTATTATAGGACTGAAATGAGAATTCTCTTCCTCTCCTTCTATGTATGATATCAATTTGGACTATTGTGCAGGATTCTCTTCCCTCAATCTCATTGCACATATCTCCTTTCTCACCCCAAGTCGTCAACCTATTATACCTTCTTCCATTGCATAGTACTCGAAACTCCTCTTCCTCTTCTGAAATACCTTTTTTGTTTCTCTACATCCTTAGTCCCTCCCTTCCTTCTTCATTTCTTCCTTCATTCTTTCCTCCCTTTAGACTATCCTCTGGTCATCCCCCCCATTCCCCTATGTGTTCGAAGCCCGTTAGCAATCAAAATCCATTGTCATCACACACTTGTCGCACAACAACATCTTTATCTAGGTGCCCAATGATTTCATAAACCTTACGTACGGACCCTCAAATAAATCCATCTCTGCAACACTATATGAAAAGGTACAATCCACTGCAAATTTTGTAATATAACCCCTAGTATGTTGTCCAACCAGAAATCAACTACACGAGAAGTCTTATTTATTACAAAATTTAATTGTCTTACCAACTCAGGAGTCCAGTTCCTCAGTACTGCAGTTTGGTACCCTCTAGTATTCTTCACTAATATTTCTAACCATTCAGTCAAGATAATCGGAAATTTGCCAAAGAAAATCTCATGCAACTCTGTGTACACATACCTTTCCATCCATTGTTCATCGCTCATTCAAGGGTTTCTATTCTGTTTCCGAGCAAATTCCCATTCCTTCCTTTCTAGCCATTCGATGATCTCTTTCTTAGTTAGCCTATGAAACATTCCCTCAATCACAAATTCTGGGTCCCACCAAAAGAACCATTTTTTGGCGCATGGTTGTAAGACCCTAGGTTCAGTTTATTCTACCAACAAACCCTATAGACACCGGCCCTTTCAACATCACCTGCATGCAAGTGAAGTCTCACCCAAGGCATCTATTGGGGCTATATGAACAAAGTTTTTGCAGGGGTGAGGGGATGGGAGGCTATCATCGTATTCAGTCTTACTTATCTACCGTGTGCAACATATTATTTGTCCCTTGTCCCTTGATTAATTAGACTTAAAATTCAATTATGCAACATCAGTGTGACACAGATTGCAACATAAACTATTCACTATAACATTCATCTTTACTGTGCATCAATCACCTACTACACAGACCTAGATCTAGTTATGCATAAAGTAGAACATCCATTGAACAATCACATAAAAAGACATTCATTCACAGAATTTAACGTGGTTTACCCAAACTTTGGGCTACGTACACAATGGTTGGATTCTTTATTATTCTTCATGCAATTCATCTCAGGCTTGCGCACTATTCTTACAATAGATACATCATGATATACCTTCCCATCTTTCCTAGTCGCTCTGCAGTGCAAGCCTCTCTCTGCAAAACTCTCCCTAAACCTTCAGACATAGACTTTGATCCTGATTTTATGATCAAAATGAAATGAATACATATTATTAAAAGATTCTTAACACAAAATAATAGAGATACAGTAAAACTAGTTTTTTATTCAATAAGGAAATAAGGTGAAACTGTAAAATGCAGCGAAAAACAAGCTTATTGGAATGGTGGCAGCGTATCTCTGAGAAGAGACGTGACGAGTGCGCTCATTCGCCAGAAGATGGATACAAAGAGGCTCTGAAGGCCTTTTATAATAAACAGGAATGACAAAAACCCTAGACATCCAAAAACCTAACTCTAAGAGATGAAGCGCCAAAAGTCATGTGGGACCCGTTTGGGTAAGTTAGTACATCAACTTCCCGACGTTGTAAATTTTGGATACAATCTCTGTTTTAGGCGCAAGATATCTCATTGGAAAGGTATAACCAAGAAGAACAATTTTCGATTGGCTTAGTTCAATGCCTATAGCATTTACTTGGGCACCAAATCCCCAAAAAACGTCTTTTAGGGCCTCAAAACGACCCTGGAAGTTTGGAACCCGAAAAATTGCCAAGGTGGAAAACTGTTTTTCGAGCTAGTGGAATAGGTGGGTGGCCACTGATATCCACCTGGATCAGACTTTATCTCCTTCTCAATATATTCTCTCAACATAAACAACTCTCGGCCTTCATCATAACTACAAAAACCTATTCTACCCAACCCATTACATATTTATACATAGAATTTAGGGCTCAAAACCCTATTTGCTTATCCCAAAACCCTATGAAAACTCATTGTTCGGGCATGCTTTTCCTACCTTTGCGCCTGCATGTTTCTTTTATATTCCCAACTATTTTTTTCCTACTTTTGTGCATCTATCTGCTTTTGCATGCGTAACGGACTTTGTGCGTGCCCTCATTCTTCGTTCTTCGAACTGCTTGTCCAACACCACTTTGCATTATTAGCCATCCATACTACCAATGTTAAGCCTTAGGTTCGAACCCGATCAATTGCGACACTAGCCACTCCTTTTTCATGTCATTACTAGTTCGATAGTTCCTACCATTCATGGGCACCGTAGTTAGCACTTGAATTTCCATTTGGTGCCCATGATGTGTTCTCCCATAGGCCTGAGAGCCCTCCTTTAGCCCCGCCATGACTCGAAGATTGAGCCTCATTATCCTATATTTGTCTATATTCTGGCCACATCCCGTGGGGGTTCCTGGAAACCTTTTATGTTGCTTAATGGTCACCTATGCATTTTTTCTCACGTCATGCCCCCCATCGTTGCCCTGTTATTTTCCCATATCCCACTTACCGCTATGCAGTAGCCTTGGCCATCCACCTCTTACATTATTTGGCCTTTGTTTTGCATCAACCTACCTAGGGAGAGAACAACTGCTAAGAGTGGATCTCACTTGCGAGTACCATTTTCCTTCCTCATTTCTTAGGTTAGTTCCATGCGATTGGAACATAGGAAGCATGTTGTTAAGCCACTCGTTCTCTCCCACCGAGTATACTTTTATCTCTTTTTCAGACTCATAAAATGACACGAAAAAGGTATTGAGCTTACTTGCATTATTTTTTCTTTCTCCTTAAACCATGAAGGAGACTGAGCATTCTTGTTTCATTATTTTGTGCTTGTTAAACCATGAAGGAGACGAAAAATACAAAAACATAAAAAAAGAGTGGGGGTTTTTTACCATTGTCTATTCTCAAAATGACAACATCAGTCAAGTCACCCTTGAACATGACACTTGTTTGAGTCCTCATCATACAATTGGGTTTTAGCTTGCCTAGGAGTTGTCCCAATAATATGAGTGAGAGTTACTCCTCCGATTGGTTACCCTTCCATTCATCATGGAGAGTGATTTGGTGGCTCATGCATCGTTGCACTATATTCATCCAACTCTTGTGTCTTGCTTCCAAGTCACCATTGTGTTGTGCTATATGTTCAAGGGAAGTTTAAGCATGATTTTTCCATTTGTTGTTTTATTAACTTTTTGAGTCATCCATCCCTGTGTCAAATGTACTTTTTGATACTCACTCTTCACATCATCTCTCAATATATGTTTTGTGTCGATTGATGGGGGATACATCAAGGAACTCCTTAGATGGATCTCTTCCTATCGTCCTCAACACATTATCTAGGAAAGGGATCTAGAAACCAAATAGTACCTTGGAGCTTGCAATCCTCAGTGGCAGGCCTCCTTGTGATGGACAATGGGTTTACATATTTGACTCTTGCTCGATTGATTCTATGACTGTTCAACACCAGTTCCTCTATTCACACTCGCTAGATTGTACTAGGTACCTTGGGGTCCATATTCATCATAGGTGGATCCCCTCACATTTTTTAACAGTACACATTAACGACTGGTAATCAGATGGTTTCTACCATGCTCAACATCAGCTCATTTATTCACATGTCATAGATTCATATCATCGGGGTTTGGGATGAATACCTTGGGTCTGGGACCACATAATTCCTTTACAAAATCCCCTCCCAAGTTGCAATGGAGTATATCACTTGTATATGAAGGATTCATGGGCACTCTCCTCAATGCTCGTTGTCTTCTTGACATTTATATGTTGTGTCATAGATCCACATTGTATCTGTTGGTTGATATGATTATGTTCCTAACATAGATCCACATTGTATTTGTTGGTGGCTATGATTGATTTCATGACGTAGATCCACATTGTATTGTCTGATGGATACCAAATAGAGACAAAATAGTACCTTGGATTTTTCATTCCTTAGGTGCACATTATCTAGGAAAGCAATCTAGAAACCAAATAGTATCTTGGAGCTTGCAGTCCTCAACAGCAGACCTCCTCGTGATCGATAGTGGGTTTACATCTTTGAGTCCTGATCGATTGATTCTATGAGTGTTCAACACCAGATCCTTTATTCAAACTCCTTAGATTGTAATATATACCTTGGGGTGCATGTTCATCATTGGTGGATCCCCTCGTGTCTGTTAATGATATACATTAACGACTGGTAATCAGACGGTTTCTACTATGATCAACATCAAGTCATTTAATTGCATGTCATAGATTCGTAACATCGAGGTTTGGGATGAAGACCTTGGGTTTGGGGCCACATCATTCCTTTACAACATCCCCTCCAAGTTGCAATGGAGTTTATCACTTGTATATGAAGGCTTCGGGGGCACTCTCCTCAGTGCTCAGTGTCTTCCTGAAATCTATATGTTGTATCATAGATCCAAATTGTATCTGTTGGTGGCTATGATTATGTTCTCGATATATATCCACATTGTATTTTCTAGTGGCTATGATTGAGTTCATGACGTATATCCACAATGTATTGTCTCGTGGCTATAGTCTTCTTGATTACATGGATCCATTGTGTATTCTTTCTTGGCCATGGTATAACATTTCATATCATGGATCCGCAATGTATTGTTTGATGATCATGCTCATTCAGATTCTATGTCAACCTAGGGGATTGGTCTATATATACTCTCATCCTTGGTGTTTTATTGTAGGACTTATTTGACTTTCAAAACTCCTTTTCTCTCCCCTTCCACTGCCTCACATGGACATTTGTTGTAATGTATTTCAGCCATCCACTCCTTTCCCGACCTCACACATTAGGGGGCATCTGTTATAGCCTTAATTTCCACCCTATAGGCCAAAGAGAAAGCCATAAGAAGATAGAGTCCCTATATAGAGGAACTCATCTAGGATCAACCTAGTTATCCTAGATAGAAAAGGGGTAGACTTCTTATGGGTTTCCTAGATCTAGACTCACACACATAGATTTATAATCATCTTAAAGAGTGGGGAAGATTTGCATACCTTTCTTGAGGTGGTCCTTATTTCCTGGCTATTCCAGTCCTAAAACTTCAAATCCAAGCTCCACAACCTGCTTCCTCTATACAAAATAAAAGCATAACTTTTTCTTCTTCTCTACTAAGGATTAGAATCCTAGATCCAATCTAATTATAATAAGATCTATAAAGGAATAAATCAGATCTATCGTTCATTCAATGAAAAAAAATTATATGAGGGGGAAACCAAATGATCTATTAATAAATCATGGAGAATACATACCAAATCATACCTCAACTTGATGAAGATGCATCCTCCTTTAGCCTCCTTGCTCCTTGCCTCTCCTTCCAGCTCCTTGGTCAGGATAGGCTTCACTAACTTTTGGTTGTATTATATGGATACCTATGCAGTTGGACATCATAACAATACCATTCAATTCTTCATTTTTCTTTCCTAAGGATTTCCTTTGTTATATAGCTCTTGGAGGAGGCTTGGGAGACGCTTCTAGATATTCTAGATAACACTAGAGACTCGAATGATGTGAGTTCCTAGGCCTCTGAAACGAATATCCAAATCATGCTTTGTCTATCACCTCGTAACTCCTCAATTCTAGAATTTTGATAGTGCCTCGCTTGTCGAGCCACGAGTGTCCAACGAGGGCCTCATTTTTTTTCTACTTTGTGTCACGCGAGGGCCTCCAAAAATGCTCCAAAAGGGGTCAAACCTTCAGAAAAATATGTATTAGGGCCTCTATCTTCTGATGGCTCCTCTCTGGCCTATAAGATGGAAATTAAGGCTATAACATGGAGTCTACTTGTTTATCATAGAATAATATTGAAGGGAGTTGAAGCTTTTGGGGACCAAAATCCTGCAAATGGGGAAGTGTGATCCAAATTATATCCTCACCCAAAATATTTTGTAAATTTTTAATAATCTTGTAATTGTTTTTAATTTTATTTTGTCTTTTTGTTTCAATGGGAAGGGGAAATCAACCAATGTGATGGTTGGCCTTCCAAAGGCATCCGATTAAAGATGAAGGTTGTAGTGAAGAAGGAAAATGGGAAATGAAAAGGGAATTGTTAGAAAAAGCTTAAAGGAGCATAAGTAAGAGTTGGAAAGGAAACATGTTGAAAGTCAATGGATGGAGGAGTCAAGAGGCCTCTTCATATTGAGTGAAGGCATATCAAAGCCATGATTATCAATAATTTAAGTCTGCTATTGAGTAACAATGCATGATATTTTGAGCATGCATAGTTCACCCCCTTTGTAATGAATTTTTTTAGCATAATAAAATAGTTCTAGTTTTTCTTGTTTTGGTTTATTTTCTTATACACTCTCTACAATGGATGTGTTGGTTATGTTCATGAATTGTTGGACTATTGTATGTGAGGTTCAATGTTCTCCATTTGATAACACAACATATAATCCTTTTCTTTGTTCATTGGTTGTCTCAATTTTCATTGGTATTGATAATTATAATTCCAATCCACTTGCTTCAAATTGATGGTCAATCTCATGAAAATTGTGGGACATAACAACTAAAAAACCTCTAGATGCATTCAATTCATTTTGTGCACAATCCATGACAATGAAGCACATATAGTTTTATCTAAGTGTACCCAACATTTTTATTTGATTTGGGAATCATAGAGATTATATCTGAGCGTTGAGGTTTACATCATATGTTTTCCTTTGAATGCACATCATAGCGAGGGATCAAAATGGTGCCATCAGTGATTGATCTTTTGGTGTACAAACGCATCTGGAAGCCATGAATTAATTTTAGTCCCTCGGAGAAGCTAAGAGGGATATTTTGAGAGCGATATAAGGGATATTTCAAAGCCAAATACATTTCTTTATGCACCCAAAATGAGGAATGGCCCTAACTTGTTCGAAATGCGATCAAGTTTTCCTCATCAACAATGATGTCAACTACAAATTCCTAGATGAAATCGGAAGAAAGTCAAAGGATTGTTTAGATATGATACATGGTTTCGATGTGAAGCATTGATAGGGAAAGTATAGTTCGGATATCATGTACCGTCATTAATGTGAGGCATTATTTTTGGTATGATTTATGTCTACTATTTTGTTTATATAGTTTTCAAATTCTATATCTAGTGTGGGTTTGAAAAAGGGATTAGAATATTTATGTAGAGCTCTTGAACAATGAGGCTTTGAATCCAAATTAAATCAAGTTCACTAGATCAATTGATGAGCATTGGATTTGGCAATGCAATTCACATACCAAGCTTAAACCCTGTTCTTAGAAACCAAGTTTACAGAGAAACACTTGTTTATTTCTGCAGAAGATTATATGTTGGTGAATTGTCTGGATTCTCAATCCCTCATTATAGATCACTGGCAAACCAAGTAACAAAAAAATGGGTTTGTATATGCCACTTCCTATACCTTCTCATCCATGGGAAATTGTGTCTATGGATTTTTTTGGGGAGTTTCCTATGTCCAGGAAAGGACACGATTATCTATATGTTGTTGTGGACAGATTTAGAAAAATGTGTGTTTTGGTGCCTTGTAAGAAACATGTGATAGGAGAAGGGACTGTAAATTTGTTCTTCTGCCATGGTTGGGTTCATTTTGGTTTTCCCACATCCATTATATTTGATCAAGACTCCCACTTTCTTGGGAAATTTTGGTCAACTTTGTGGGAGTTAATGGACACTAAGCTTCGAAAGAGCACCGCTTTTCATCCAAAAATTGATGGACAAATGGAAGTGGTCAATAGGAAAGTGATACACTTACTCCAAGGATATTGTAATAAGTGTCCTAAGCTTTGGGATGAACAATTTTATTATGTACAGCATGCCTATAACCATGCCATGCATTCTTCTACAATGAGGTCTCCTTTTGAGACACATTTTGGTTATTTTCCTAGGTCTCCTCTAGACTTCTTTATTGGGAAAGATTCAGTAGAAGATGGATGTAATGATCCAAACAAAGAAAAAAAGTCCATCCAGGAGATCTGATTGGTTCATCAAGTCATACATGAACAATTGGAAAATAGCCAAGCCAAATATAAGGCTAAGCATGAAAAGCATTGGGTCGATCATTACTTCCAAGTAGGTGATCAAGTTTGGCTATACAATAGTAGAGAACACATTAAAGGTGAAGGAAAAAATATCAAGCCAATCAGGTATGGTCCATTTAAAATTTTGGAAAATATTGGTGACAATGCATTTTGGTTGTAGTTGCATCCATATATGCAGATGTACTTTGAGGTTAATGTCGAACTAATCTAGTTTTCTCATTTGGGTTTGTAGGATAACATGTTAATAAACGTTAATCAATTTCCTACTTAATACAAATCTCTAACCAATCTAGTTTTCCCATTTGGGTTTCTAGGATAAAATTCATTGTGTTAATGGGTATGTGATAGTGTCAATCACTAGTTCTTGAATATTTTCTCTAGAAATTGAATGCCACAACATAATTTACCTTGTTTCACTACAACACTATAATTCATTTGCATTTCCATTTATTCATTACTCTTCCGAGTCGCAAATAAACACAGCCAACAACACTTGCATTATTTTACTACAACATTGATTTTATTTTGATCTGATTCCGTAGAATCATGGGGTTAATTATTAAAGACATCATCTTCATTTTCTTGTATTTCATTGTAACGTGTGGGATTATTTTTTTAGAGAAATCATTTGAGCCTGTATGAATTAGGGTTAACCACATACAATTACATCATCATATTCATATACCTCCAACAATTCATTAAAGGTTGGGGTATTACATATAGCGAATCCACATCCAATGAAAATTAGTGATTAGTTGAATCATTTGGAGTCTTCTACAACCAACATTAATCTCTACATGAATGTGTGGTTACAATTAGGTCATCAATCAAATCCTTGTTTGATTCACTAGTATATTTACATGAATACCAATCAGTCACTTAACGGTCATTTGTCTTGCATTCCCACAGGTTGATTGTAAGATCCCCTTTTGGTATGTTGATGTGGTTTAGGAATTTTGTCAAACAGTTAGATTCCCCTTTTGGGTTGTCGATATACTCTTTTGTTTAGTGTTGGTATGTTCTGTGTTAAATGGTGGCATATTTTTCTTATTTGGTTCAATTCTTATGTCAAACAGCTCACTTAGACACATCATAGATTTGGAAGACATATAAGGGTCTTATTGCATGCAATGTCAAGACCAAAGTTTACATGTAATTTGAAAAATGACAACAATTTTATTCCCAGTTGTAACAACAACAATAAATCTTCTAACACAATCAGATATAACATAGATTAACCCAACAAATAATTACTCACTTTCTCTAGATCTGTAAGTATCCTTGCTATAGAAGACATTTGTATGTTAGATCAGCCCCTTTAAAACATCATAAACAACAACGACCGGTCCCAGTAAAATCAAACGATGCAATATGATATATTTCACTATTTCTGACCTTGAATAATCCCCTTTGGACAAAGAATAATGTACTAAAATGTATATGAAGATATGGAAACAAAAGATATCTTGAACAATAATGGACTAGCACAATGTAGTGAAGGAAATGGAGACAAATAGTGGCAGTTTGATCTGCAAGAAACTCATATGTGAACAGGAAGGGTTCGACTCCTTTCTTTCCACACAAACTACAAATCCAGCCCTCAGAATCCCAAAAGACAACCAAGGGTATGCCTCGACCCCTTCTTGAGCTACCACGATTTGTTGAAGACTGGTGTGACCCCTGTCTAGATATGTTGTTAATAGAAACAATTCCCTTTTTCTATTTCCATGGGATACCAATGTGAGATGTGCCCCCTTTCCTAATGCCACAACTCCAAGCAAGAGAATCGACCCCCTTCTTGTCGAAATTCATCTGAATCGAAAAATGACCGTGCATGAGTGATCCCGATGATGAAAGATGATAAACGGACTTGAAAATGGGGACATTATTTGAATCCTCTTTAAACAAATTGTTGAAGCGACAACAAAGTTTAGCAATCATTTTTTGAATCTTGGGAACACCTCTGACAATAATTGTCTTGAGTTGACACTAATCACATGCTAGAAACTAATTAGAAGGAGGATGTTGGGCATACACAATTTGGCATTTTCTATGAGTATGTGTATTGTGTTTTGTTGGCTAAAGATCACATCAAATCCTAACTTCAATACATATTGATGTAGTTGTTGGTTTATTAATTGACCTAAAACCAAACAACAATTAACACAGAGGCTACCCAAATCTGCTTGTAGAGGCTTGGAAGAGGGCAACAAAGGGATGATTCCACCACACAATTATACTCTGACACTTGTGGGACCAAGCAACCACATTGGCAAGCATCATCACAAACTAAAAAGGTATGACATGGTATCTTTGTTTTTTTTGGTTTTTTATTGTTGCAAGACAATAGGTCATAAGGATAGCAATTGTTGGCACTCTAGAAGGCCATGTAGCCTATGTAGGAGCTATTGTCAACACTACAAATTAAATGAATATTGGGAAGCCAAATGTTGAAAGCTTCACTCAAAACTCCATCCCAAGAAATGAACAGCGAAGAAGAAGGCATGTAGATTCAAGATCAAGGGTAAAGAGGAACTACTGGCTCCTGCAACCCAAGGAGCAACGCTTTTCCAATGACCTATTGTAGCAGGTAATGTCATCTCTATCCATGAGACAAACAACAATCTCAACTCCTTTTCAAATCTTATCTTACATCCTACAATAGAGGCATCCTTTCTCGGATATTCATCAGAAATTTCTAGATGACATCAAAGAAGGTAGACATGCAAATGTAGAGAAGACATCGAAGGGAATTGAATCTTTTGGGGACTCAAATCCTGCAAATAGAAAGATGTGAATTGACATGGATCCTCTAAATAATCTCTCTTTTTAACTTTGAAATAAAAATATAATTTTGCAAAGTTGAGTGAATAGTCCAATGATTCTTTTGACTTGGAAGATGAAACAAACCATTGTGATATTGGGATTTCCAAGGCAACCCATTAAATATGAAGGTTGTGGATGTTGATGATTATAGTTGTGTGAGACATCCTCCAGGACACAGACCTGAGAGATAGCCCTTGAGATGGGTGTGTGGTTCCTATATGAGACAGAGCTGGAACGTAGTGATAGCCTCTCAAATGATTATACTGTGTAACAGAGTGAGAAAGGAGATATGTTGAGTTGGTCGTGTCTGTGGATGAGCACAAGGTGAACGTGTGAATTCCCATAGAGTTGAGTGCATCGTCATGAGACAAAGATGAAGACGACGAATTAGCCTCCTCTGAGCAAAGAGTTGAGATGATGAACTCCATATGACTCACGTGTAATGAAGTGGGAAATAATATTTTTTGAGTGGACGTGCCTATGGATGAGCACATGTGAACGTGGTCCTAGTGGTTAGCACTAGTGAGTGTGGTTCTCTTGTGAGACGCAGTGAGATAGAAATATGGACATCCCTATGGATGTGCCCCTTGTGGGTGAGCACTAGTGGGTGTATGATATCCCTTGTTATATTTTTCAAGAGTCAGACTTACCTATAACCCTATTTGTAATGTAAAGGGTACAGGTCGGCCCCACCTTAATGTAAAAGATAATTAATGTAAAAGATAATTAATATAAAAGAAAATTGATATAAAAGATAATTAATATGGTAATTAGTAATTATATTTTGAGTTATTGAGGTCGGCCCTATTGTGCCAAAAGACACATCATTTGATGTGACAAGTCTTATATAAATAAAGGTGAATCCCCATTGAGGAAATACACTTATCATTATGTCATCTCAAGATTTCAGAAGTTGTGGTATGAAATTATGAGAATTACAACACCCTCTTGTGTGCTAGGTTTGGTGATGGTGTGGGAGGTCTTTCTCTTGAGGAATATAGCAAAGGATTGGCTGGGTTTTCTTCCCTTGTTGAGAAGGGTTTCCCAGGATACTTATTGTGTTCTTGTGCATGGTTATTCTTCTTGTGATCTTGGTTTGTAGTAGTAGTTATGGTTCAAGTAATAGTCAAACAAAAAATTTAAAGAGGATACATGAGCCATAGCTCCTTTGAAAATTCAACATGGTGTCAGAGCAAGCTTGAAGAAGACCATTGCACATTAAAAATCGAAGGTAAAGTCTGCTGAAACTTTATTGTTAGTGTGAAGAGAAGAGGGTCGGACCCCTCTTAATTTCCTATGGTAGATGATGAGGAAACTGCAACAAAAAAGAGAAACCCCACTATGGGTCGAAGCTTCATTTTAAAATTTATGTAGTGTATGGGGAGGAGGGTCGGCTGTCAAATTGAGGTGGTCGCAGGCCTCTAAAACTACCACAGAAAACCCTTAAACAACAGCCAAAAGTATATGGAAAAGAGGTTGGAGCCTAGGAGAAGGACCGGACCCCCTAAAGCTGGGAGGAAGGGACTGAGGTAAAAACTATGCCCTTTTTTCTATGGCCTTTCAAAACCTAGTTTGATGGAGTAGTAGTAGTGTAGAATCAACATTATGTTGATGCTCAGTTAGACAAAGTTTGGTAATACTTATTATCCTGGTAATACTGGTAATACTTATTATCCTCAGTTAGATATACAAAACCATGGTTAGACATTATTAATGCCTAATCCCATCACATGCATTTGTCCATGATGTTCATTAAAACATTATTAACACCCAATGTTTCCCAGTTAAAATCCATCCCATTGATGTAGGCATCTAGTTTGGAGTTCTAATGATGGTAAGTAGGTCTTGGGGTCTTCTACTCAAATTTTTTATACCCACATTTGATCAGTGAGTTTTAAGTGGTGTTTTATATTAGGTGTGGGATCAAATCGCACCATATTTGGAGTAAAAATAACATACAAATCTTCCTCATGTTCTTCACATTGCCAGCCACCTCTCCCCAAGCTTAAGTTGTACCAAGCATTCATATTTTTGATACCTATACTATTCATACTTGTTCTTTTGTTTCTCTTCTATATGCTTTACTTGCGAAGGAGGAGAAATGAGGTACATATCTAAGCAGAGATAAGAGGAAATTCTGAGAAGTTTTTAAAGACTAGTTGAGTGACATTACAAACCCATAATAGTACATACTTGTGGACAAGTAAATTCTATGAGTTATATATATGTTGTCCATTTCCTCCTTCCTTCCATCATTTGATGTCATATATATTGATGCAAGTGTTTAATGGTGGTGCTAGTGTATATCCCAACAAACATAGAATGTTGTTGATGGCTTACCTAAGTGCATTGAATATGTTACAGACCAAATTGAAACCCTTAAAATACAAATCTGAAGTCAATATGTAAGAGTGTTAGGTAGCAACAGAAGCTACAAGGATAGCTACAACAGTGTGTTTGGAATTTTGTTAAATGTCAAACAGTGGACATGACCTTGATAATCTAAAACAGTCATAGCAAGTTGGATCACCTACAGAAGGACAAAATTGCAAATATGTGATACTCTCATATCAGTTACAACAGTAAAGGATGATGCAAACTTTGTTAGAGACTTGTATGGTACAGATGGCTACAAGGAAAACTAGCAAGGAATGTCAATGCTCATCATGAAATTGAAGCAGAACCTCAATTGGTGTTCACGCTCATGTATGCACTTATATATATATATATATATATATATATATATATATATATATATATATATATATATATATATATATATATATATATATATATTATTTGCATCATTGTCATAAGGGTACTTGCAGGAGGAAGGAACCCTTGGTGAAATCATGGACCCAAAGAAGTCTCGATGCATTCAGAAGAAAAACACACTGGAAGTAAAGACCCCAGGTTTGATTGCTTTAAATTATCATGCTACATTACAAGTAGGTGTTGTAGCTATGACAACAATCCTTAAATTGTTTTGATTCTAGAGATGTACTCATAAATCTCCTCTAGGAGATATTCTTGTCTTGTTTCCTTTCGTTTGTTTCCTTGTTCCACGTCGGCTAACAACAAAGGAAGATGATTTTCCTTCAAGACTTCAAAGGGAGTCAAAATTAATTGAGAAAAAGGAAAAGACAAATACCTTCTCACCCTCAGCAGTTCAAAGGGAGACAACCATTGATACAGTTGATCCAGTTTTTCCAGTTGATATTCCTAGGGACTTTACAGTAAGCCATAAAAGGCCTGTATGGTCTTAACAAACTCTACAAGAGGCAGAAAGACATGCAGATGATGAAAGTGTCGAGAAATACAAAAACAAGACTTGTAGTCAGAGGATTCTCACAAGCAAAGGCACTGAACTATGATGAGACATATTGATCTAGTATCCCGATGCACTCTCATTTGTACTACCACCCATGAGTTGGAAATTGCATCAAATAGATGAATTCTTGATGAAGTTTGGGTTTCAACAAGAGTGTTGTTGATCCAAACCTATACTATTACATTGTTGGTGACAAGAACCTAATTTTCATGACTTGTTCAAGAAGTCGTGTTATTACAAGAAAGCCTTGACGTCTGATTTTGAGATGAAGGATCTGGGTATGATGCACTACTTCTTGGGACAAGAAGTATGACAGAGGACCAATGAGAATTTTTCTAAGTCAAGGAAAACATGCAGTGGGGATATTAAATAAGTTTAGTATTACATAATGCAAATCCATGTCTACACCGATGTTGATGGATTTGACGAAAAATAAATGATGATGATTCAGACAAGATTGATCCATAGTTGATTGGATCATTGATGTATCTGGTTAACACCATACCTGATATATGCTATGCAACAAATGTGGTTAGTCAATCCATGAGTCAGCTGAGACAGACTCACTAGATAACAATAAAGCATGTATTGAGATATATATGAGGCACAATTGGACATGGCCTGAGATACGCCTCCAGTGAGAACTTGAGTTTGCAAGGATATGCCGATACAGATTTTGCAAAGAGTACAGTGGACTGGAAGAGCACATCCGGTTGTTGTTTTACCATGAAGTTTTTCATGATTTTCTTGTGCAGCAGGAAACAAGGCTATGTGGCCTTGAGTACCACAGAAGCAGAGTATATAGCATTGAGTGTGCAAAGTAGTGTGGCTTCAAAAGCTTCTAACAGATTTACTTGATCATGAGATGGATTCTATGATGACAACCAGAGCTGTGTGTAATTCTCTTCGAGAATATCGTGTTTCATGATAGATCGAAACATGTTGAGATAAAATAACATTATATCAGAGACATGTTGCAAAGGAAAGCAATACACGGGTAGTATCTTCCTACAAATGAGAAGATTGCAGATATATTCACCAAATCGCTTGCCAATATGAAGTTCGAATACTTATGTGAGAAACTAGCTTGGTGGAGATTAACTCTCTAGTTGAGATGGAGTGTTGATGATTACAGCCAGGACGAAGTTCGAATACTTCCGTGCGAGACTTGGCTTGATGGAGAATGCCTCCCTAGATGAGAGGGAGTGTTGATGATTACGACTGTGTGAGACATCCTCCATGACATAGACCTGAGAGAGCCCCTGAGATGGGTGTGTGGTTCCTATTTGAGACAGAGCTGGAACGTAGTGATATCCTCCTCCTTACAAAGAGTTGAGAATAACTCTAGATGATTCTCCAATGTAACATGGTGAGAAAGGAGATCTGCTGAGTTGGACGTGCCTGTGGATGAGCACAATGTGAAAGTGTGCATTCCCATAGAGCTAGGTGCATCATCATGAGACATAGATGAAGACGATGTATTAGCCTCCTCTGAGCAGAGAGTTGAGATGATGAACTCCAGATGGCTCTCTTGTGTAATGCAGTGGGAAATAAGATCTGTTGAGTGGATGTGTCTGTGGATGAGCATAGGTGAACATGATCCTAGTGGTTGAGCACTAGTGAGTATGGTTCTCCTATGAGACGCAGTGAGATAGAGATATGGACATCCCTATGGATGTGCCCCTAGTGGTTGAGCACTAGTGAGTGTGGTTCTCCTGTGAGACACAGTGAGATAGAGATATGGACATACCTATGGATGTGTCCCTAGTGGCTGAGCACTAGTGGGTGTATGAGATCCCTTGATATATTGTTCAAGAGTCAGACTTACCTGTAACCCTATTTGTAATGTAAAGGGTACAGGTCGGCCCCACCTTAATGTAAAATATAATTAATGTAAAAGATAAGTAATATGGTAATTATTAATTATATTTTGAGCTATTGAGGTTGGTCCTATTGTGCCAAAAGACACATCATTTGATGTGACAAGTCTTATATAAATAAAAGTGAAACCCCATTGAGGAAACAAACTTATCATTGTGTCATCTCATGATTTCAGAAGTTGTGGTCTGAAATTATGAGAATTACAACACCCTCTTGTGTGTTAGTTTTGGTGATGGTGTGGGAGATCTTTCTCTTGAGGAATATAGAAAAGGATTGGCTAGGTTTTCTTTCCTTGTTGAGAAGGGTTTCTTGGGATACTTCTTGTGTTCTTGTGCATGGTTATTCTTCTTGTGATCTTGGTTTGTTGTAGTAGTTATGGTCCAAGTAATAGTTAAACAAAAAATTTAAAGAGGATACATGAATCATGGCTCCTTTGAAAATTCAACAGTGGAGAAGGGAATTCAACAAGGAGGAGATATGAGAAGTAAATGAAGGGCAATAACAAAGACAAGAGCTCAAAGAAGTATTTTTCTTGATGATCAGAGGAGAAGGCGGCATTGAGTCTATCCCACAATGAGGGGATATTGTTGTTGAGCTACAACCATCTGTGAATTCCCTCCTAGTGAGTAACAATACATTAAATCTATGTATTTCTCACCCAATTGTAATCAATTTCCTACTTAATAAAAGTCTCTAATCAATCTAGTTTTTCCCTTTTGGGTTTCTAGGATAAAATGTGTTGTGTTAATGGCTATGTGATAGTGTCAATCACTAATTCTTGAATGTTTTCTCTAGAAAGTGAATGCCACAACATAACTTACCTTGTTTCACTACAACACTGCAACCCATTTTCATTTCCATTATTTCATTACTCTTCCTAGTCACAAATAAACACAGCCAACAACACTTGGATTATTTTACTACAACGTTGATTTTATTTTGATCTGATTTTGTAGAATCATGGGGTTAATTATTAGACATAATCTTCATTTGTTTTTCTTTCTATGTAATGTATGGGATTATTGTTTCAGAGAAACTGTTTGAGCATGTATGCATTAGGGATAACCACATACAATTATAGCCTCATATTCATATACCTCCAACAATTCATTAAAGGTTGGGGTATTACATATAGCGAATCCACACCAATTGTAAATTAGTGCTTAGTTGAATCGTTTGGAGTCTTTTACAACCAACAATAATCTCTACATGAATGTGTGGTTCCAATTTGGTCGCCCATCAAATCTTTGTTTGATTCACTAGTATATTTACGTGAATACCAATCGGTCACTTAACAATCATTTTCCTTGCATTCCCACAAGTTGATTGTAAGATCCCCTTTTGGTTTGTTGATGTGGTTTAGGACTTTTGTCAAACAGTTAGATTCCCCTTTTGTGTTGTTGATATAT
>ML799004.1:188683-225506 GCA_009831015.1 Picea engelmannii | reverse complement strand
TTGTTGTTAAAGTTAATGAATGTTTGCAGGTATGTGATCATATACACTAGGTCTATTACAAAGTTACAAATCAGATTTGGATGTTGAAATTGATGAGTGATTTTGGTTGAGGTACATGTTGGGTACATGCCACATGGTTGAGACAAGTAGTTGATGAGTTGACACATACATGAGGTGTATAGTTGATGATGCTGGTACATGTTGATGAGTCATAGTTTATGTGTATTTGATGCATGATTTTTACATATTTGGTGCATGGTTGATGCACTCGTTGATGGTACAGGTTGAGGTACAGGTTGGTGCATGGTTGATGCACTTGTTTATGGTACAGGTCGATTACAGGTTGTTTGGTACAGGTTGTTACATGTTGTTTGGTGCAGGTTGATTGGTACATGTTTACAACAATATATCTCACAGTGATAGTGTGACAATGGTTCCATCATTCTACTTATATTTCAGGGCGGTTGGACAGGGCAAGGACAGGTGGTTGTAGCCACCTTCCGGTTGTAGCCAGAGAACATAGGGGGTTGTAGCCAGAGAATTTGGGAGTTGGAGTTTCCCTCAGGTTGTAGCTTGAGAAAATAGGGGGTTGGAGCCTCCTTCCAGTTGCAACTAGAAAACAAAGGAAGTTGGTGCTTCTAATGAATGTAATTCTTAAAGACATATAAGAAAAAACATTCCGTGGTTTTCTCCCGCTTTGGGTTTCCACGTAAAAAACATCAGTGTACTCTGTATGTGTATGATTGATCATTTGTTCATTGTTTATTTACTCTGCAACTATTGGATGGTAATGCTACATTGATATAACACTTTCATTTTATGGTTAAAAATGATTAAATTTCTCTATTACTGATTTACCCCCTTCTCAGTAATCCAACAATTGGAATCAGAGCAGGTTCCTTCAGGAAAAAAATTAACCACTGGAAGGAGATCATGGATTATTCTAAGAATGGAGTACCACTGTTTAATGGTCAGAATGGTTTAAAGTATGAGCTATGGAGTGGAAGGACGAAAGTATTTTTATAGGCACAAGAGTATTATATTTGGCTATCATTCGTTAGAGGATATGATAGTTCAAAAAGGGAAAACACTACAACAAAGAAGGAATTGAAGAAGAATAACAAAATAGCAATGGATTTCATTTGGGAAGGAAGGATTACCTAATCCGGTAAGAGTAAAGGTTGGTAAATGTTCATGATCCAAATAGCCTTGGGATAAGTTACATGATATATATTCTTCACCCATTGCAGATTTAGGAAATGCAAAAGAAGATGCAGGTACAAATCAAGAAGAAATATGTTCACCATGTCAAACAAATTCAGAAGAGGAAGAGTAAATAATCAACATAGGTATGTTGTTTTGCTTTAATTTTGAAAAACACAGACATCTTGAAATAGAATGCCATGAAGGAAATGAGATAGAAAAACTAATTGAAAAGGAAGACAATTATGAAGAAGAATTGATTAGTGCTTTAGATGAACTAAGAAAAGAAAGAGAAGAAAACAATTCACTCAAGAAAGAATTGATGAAACAAAAGGAAAGTACTCACATTTTTGAAGAAGCCCAATAGGTCATCAAGAACTTAAGAACTCAACTAGAAGAAGCTGAAAAGATCGAAGAAAATATTAAAGATCAAAAGCAGTATTTGGAAGCCAACATAGAAACACAGAAACAAGAAGAAAAAATGAGAGAAAATATATTGACATATCATCTTAAGGAATGAACTAACAATCTAAACCAACTTAACGCAGAGTTTGGTCAAGAAGAAAAATGACTTGAAGAA
The DNA here is from genome assembly GCA_009831015.1 of Picea engelmannii. Lineage (NCBI taxonomy): Eukaryota > Viridiplantae > Streptophyta > Pinopsida > Pinales > Pinaceae > Picea > Picea engelmannii. The sequence goes on along the minus strand of ML799004.1, from coordinate 223,723 downwards.
GAAATAATCACATTAAAAATCTAGCTTAAAGAAGCGAAAAGAATAGAAGAAGTCACGAAGTCTCAGATAATGAAGAAAGAAGAAGAGGTTGAGAAGCTTGAAGAAGAAGTTGTCACATTGGGAAGTAAAATCGTCAAGCTCAACAAGAACGTTGAAGAGACAGAAAAATCCACATCAGTTATAGAGAATGAAGAGAAGCACTCTAGGTTGCTAGAAAAGAAGAATGAAAAAAATAGAAAGAGTTATGCAGAAGTACTCAAAGGAAGGAATTATGGTCAACCAGAATCTAAGAAAAATATTGAAGATACTTCAAGAAGACCATCCATGTTAAAGCCACAAAGAAGCTTCAATCATGATCATGATCAATCAAGGCAGAAATTCAGAACGACTACACCACAAACAAGATCATTCACTCCTAGGTATGTAAATTTATTTTATCGTCATTGTTTTTATTGTACTAATTTTGGACATAAGGTTGCAGATTGCAGGGATTATAAAAATGTTCAAGCAAGAAATGTTTATGTGGCCCCACGTAACATTGAATGTTACAAATATCATAACTATGGACACATAGCTAGTGATTGTAGAATCATGATCGATACTTCCATGAAAGAGAACCTTAATATCAGATATAAGAAAATGTGGATAAGAAAACACGAAGAAAAGGTGAACAAATACCAGGTCCTAGAGATCGCAAGATTAGAAATAAAACAAGATGAAGAAAATTCTACAAAGAAAAAGAAAGATGTCAGATACATAAAGGTTTAGAAAATAACTGAAAGAAAAGAAGAACAGGTAAATGAGGAACATGTTCAAGAGATTGTACTCTTAGGCATTGTAGTGAAAGATGAATCCACAGACAGAAATAAAGAAGTGAGAGCTCATAGAGATGATGAATCTACCAATGAAAATGATGATGAATACACATCAGAGCAATAATTGTTTTGAGCCATCCAACTTAGAGACTCCCATGTAACATGAATATTAGACAGGGGGAGTCTATGTGATCGATGTGATAGACTAAAGAACCATCCTTCAAGAAAATTGCAGAGTTTGAGTAGACAGATCCAAAGGAGCCAGTTAGTAGAAGTACAATTTCATAGTTGTAGTAGTGAAGAATTCATGATAGCATAGTAATAAATAGGTCAGTATTATGGACAATTGTGCAATAGAGTCTTGGACAGTATGGACAAAGATGGATTTGTAAGAACACTTAGCAGGTTTGGACAGATATATGATAGTGGACGAGAACATGGATTCATATATTGGTTCAGAGAGAGGTTCATAGAAAAAGGAACAATATGGATGTTAATTACATAGGAAATGGCTCGAACAATGCTAATGGATTCCAAATTGACAGATATTGTTTGGACACATGCAGTGCATACATCAGTTCACATTCAATACAAAGTAATGCTCAGAAACAACAATGGAAAATCTCCCTATGAGCGATGGAAAGAAAGACCCTCAAATGTGAAACACTTCATAATATTTGGAATCAAATGCTACATCAAAAGAGAAGATGACAGAATGAGAAAGTTTGACTCTTGTGTGGAAAAATGAGTACTTGTTAGTTACTCAAGTAAAAGGAAAGCATACAAGTGTTACAATCTGAGATTGAAAAAAGTTGTGGAAAGCATCAATGTAACAATTGATGAAATAGGTGGACGAGAATCAAATGAAGAATAAAATGAATCAATGGAACAACTTTACGAAGAAGAAGAGGAAGATGAAGAAGAAGTAGAAGAGGAAGATGAAGAAGATCATACAGAAGTAGAAGAGAAAGTTCAACAAGTGCCTCCAAAGACACCTAGAAAATGAGTACAAAAGAATCATCCTTTAGATCAGATTATCAGAAACAAGGATACAAGAGTTGAGACTAGAAGAAGGATATGTTCACAAGAACAAATGCACCTAGCATTCTTATCTACAATTAAACCAAACAGTTTTGAAGAGGCCAATAAGGATGAATTCTAGAATAAGGCCATGGATGAATAATTGGATCAAATAGAGAAGAATGACACTTGGGAATTGGTTCCAAGACCAAAGAATAAAAATGTGATTGACACAAAGTGGGTTTTCAGAAATAAATTGAATGAAGATGGACATGTTACAAGGAACAAAGATAGATTGGTATGTAAAGAATACACATAGGTTGAAGGAATCGACTTTGAAGAGACATTTTCTCCAGTTTCCAGAATGGAAGCAATCTGATTTCTCTTAGCTTATGCATGCTCCAAAAATATTAAAGTGTATCAGATGGACATGAAATTAGATTTTTCGAATGGGTAACTTGAAGAAGAAGTCTACATTGAACAACCAGAAGGATTTCAGTTGTCAGAGAACACAGATTACGTGTGCAAATTGAAGAAGGCCTTGTATGGTTTAAAATAGGCTCCTAGAGCATGGTACTCTAGATTAGATAAATATCTACAACAAGGAGGGTTTAGAAAAGGAAGTGCTGACAACAACCTCTACATCAAGGTAACTCAAGATAATATTTTATTAATTGAAGTTTATGTTGATATTATTTTTGGATGTAATGATGACATGTTAAGCCAAAAATTTGCAAATGATATGCATAATGAATTTGAAATGTCATTACTTGGAGAACTATCCTTCTTTCTGGGTCTTCATATAGGTCAAAACAACCAAGGAATTTTTATTTCTCAAACTAAGTATATTAGAGAAATGCTAAAGAGGTTCGGAATGGAAGATTGCAAACCAATTACCACTCATATGCAAACTAGTGGCAAGTTGAGCAAAGATGATGATTCAAAGTCTACAAACTAAAGGCAATACAGGTCAATGATTGGTAGCTTATTATATGTGACAAAATCCAGACCAGATGTAATGCAAACAGTCTGATAGGTGGCACGATTTCAAGCAGTAACAAATGAATCACATGTATTAGTAGTGAAGATGATTTTCAGATATCTCAAAGGAACATAATATTTTGGATTATGGTATCTGAAAGGAAAGGATCTATCACTTATTGCCTACACAGATGCAGATTGGATAGGTTTCATTGATGACTGACGAAGCACTAGTGGAACAACATTCTACTTGGGTGAGTGTTTAGTATCTTGGCTAAGCAAGAAACAATCATCAATATATTTATCTACAGCTGAAACAGAGTATATTGCAGCAACAAGATGTTGTACACATGTTCTATGGATGAAATAAACTCTGACAGATATACAGGCTGAGTATGATAAGCCCATTCCAATCCATTGTGATACTGCAAGCACCATCAATATCTCAAAGCACCTGATGATGCACTCCAAGATGAAACACAATCCAATCAAATATCACTTTCTACGAGAATAGGTTGTAGAGAAGAACATCAGAGTTGAATATGTGGGCACAAAAGAACAAGTAGTAGACATCTTTACAAAACCGCTTCCACGGGAAGCCTTTGAATATCTTTGCCAGAGACTCAGAGTAATTTCTACTCCAAAATGAATGCTTTTGAATGTTTATCTTATATGTCTTGGATTTATATGAGGAAGCGCCATAAAGAGGATAGTTCAAGTTGGGGGATCAGTTTCAAGAAGATTTCAGTCAGGGGGATCAACCTTGGATGAAAATATACCTTTGCCATTGATGACAAAGGGGGAGAGATTTATCAGATGCAAAGGTAAATTCTTGGAGAAAGAGCACATAGGCATGGTTCCTAGGGGAGCGATGGTCACATGGGAGCATGAGTGATAAGCCTTCAATATTGCATCAGAGTTTTGTCGTCAATGCCAAAGGGGTATATTGTTGATTATTTGTGTTGGTTGTCATTGATGTCAACCCTTGAAGAAAGTACGATAACGAATTCTGGTAGCACAAAGGTTTGGGTAATGGACCCAAGTTTTTTTGATGTATAATGGTATGAGTTTTAATATATTTGAAGGTAAGACTATTTTAGATGGATATTACATGTCATTCCATTTCTGGTGGTATGTGGAACGTCACATAACTCCTCACGGTTAGAGAGTTATGGCCATGTGAAGTTTTAGAACCCTCATGAGTCATCTAGAAGCCCCAAAAGGTCAAATTAGTCAAAGTGGTTGCAAAAAAGAAATTATTTAAATAAGAATATTCTAGATGGATGGTACATGTCATGCCCTTTCTGGTGGTATGTGGAACGTCACATAACTCCTCATGGTTAGAGAGTTATAGCCATATGAAGTTGAAGAACCCTCGCGAGTCATCTAGAAGCCCCAAAAGGTCAAAGTAGTCAAAGTGGTTTCAAAGAAGAAATTATTTAAATAATAAAGTGAAGCGATGAGTGTACTATAAGTCAAAGTGGATACAAAATAAATTCTTTAAATAATAAAGTTAATGGATAAATTATTAAGTGGAAAAGTGGTTAGAAGTGGGTTAGCCCTAAAATAAGGAAAATGGTTTAAGATGGTTAGAAGGTAACCCTTGTTTGGACATATTGTCATTCGTGTGTTGTCATTGATGTCAATAGTCATAATAAGTAGAGCAACAAGGTTAATATTAGGAAGAAAAGTATGCTAAGAATAGACAGAATAAAGGCATAAGCAATTCGTGATTATTGTTGATCACAATAGGATCAACAATGTTCCTATGGAAAAATATTAGGAGGGTTAGAGAATTAAGATCAAATCTCAGAAGAGATGGTGCGATGAAACTCAGATCAAATCAAGACTGTTGATGCGCAAACGCCAGATCAATGGCAAGGATGAATTACTGAGAGCGAAAGTAGAATTGAACTACTCGCCAGTTACAATCCCACAATCGGTCTAGATCGTCAGATCTCATAGCTCCAAATATCTACGATTGCGGTTGATCCAATAAATGATAAGATTAAGCCAGATTAAATCGTGACTGTCAGATGCATTATCGCTAGATAAGCGACAAGGGTGAATTGAAAATATTGAAAGGAGAATTAAATATCATGATTGTTTCAATCCCGCAATTAGTCAGGACCGTTCTATATTATAGCTTCGAAGATCAGTGATTGTGGTTGACTCACCAACAACGCACAACTTCCAATTGCGGAGTTTGGGTGACGAGTTAAATCACTCGCAAGTTGTGGTTCCATAATCATCCTTGATCGTGGATCTTCTTCGAGAAATATTCAAAACCGTTGGATCACTTTTGAGTGGAAGGACATGATAAGAGAGGTAAAAGGGGTGAGAGTTTGATTATCTGAATACTCGAAGCCCAAAAATCTGAAATGAATAAGGACCATTAGATTTGGAGGACATACAATTACCGTTGGATCAGGGTTGTTGGTCAACAGACCACATCAACAAGGACACTCAACAGACCACGTCAATAAGGATGGTTGGCAGACCACGTTAGTAAGGACACGTGGCAAGCCACGTTAGCAAAGGGCATATGGGAGACCATGTCAGCAAGGATATGAGTCATCTGATCTGAAAGATCACTTCGGGATCATTCTCGATCATCGATCAGACTACAGTGAAAGATTGAGATTTGAAATCTCTGAAGTCCAGAGACCCGAAGGAGATCTCGACCATCGATCTGATGTTGGGTGTATTCTCGATCGTTGATCTACTACAGTGGAAGGATAGTGTAAGTCGAAACGTTAACCGAAAGCAAGCGGTCTCCACCATTTTATGTCTGACTCAGCAGGTGATCACTCCAGAGGAAAGAAGGGGTTGAGATTTGAAATCTATGAAGTCCGAAGACTCGGAGTATAAGGTGGCCATCCATATCGATGCTTGATTAAGTCCTAGCCATATTATGATTTAGAAGTGAAAGGATGAGTGTAAGGATCAAAGATGACCGTTGATCTGGTTCCGTGAAATAAACCGTCCTATCTGATTCGAAGGTTTGAGAAGTTGAAATCCTGAAGTTCCGAAGGGTGAAGTCCCATCAGTCGTCCATCTCGTCAGAAGATTAAATCGTGACCATTGATTTGATAAAGTGCTCAAGAAATTGTTTGGCTTAGCATCTGGTTACCACTGCTGGTCATATGGAATAAGAGATATACATGCAAAAGATAATAAGTTGCTAAAGTTGATAAACCTGTGGTTCTACACCTTTGATCACATAGAAATGGCTTGAAGGAAGTGCTTATGCAGAACTCTGATACTACGATAATAGTAGAGACTCAAATCAAATTAAAAGGATGAAATTGATCCATGACTGTGATCAATTTATGAAAAAACTTCACGGGAAAATAAATAAACAATAATTAAGATTAATTAATCAAAGAGGTGCGATGGTCAAAATAAAGGGACATAGTTGTGTCACTCTCACACCGTTTGAAGAATACATAATCAAGGAAGAGTGTTGAGAGGAAGAGTGTCTATGCAGTCTGAATCAGAGAAGCATAGAGATATGCAGTAAAATACTTGATACATAAGCTTGTCCAAATTTAGAAAATCAAGGGTGGTTGGGTGGTGTAAGGGAAAGTTGGTGCCTGCAGATGGAGTTGGTGCTTCCTTGTCAGTTGTAGTTGACTAAACAAGGGGTTGTAGCCTCCTACTAGTTGGTGCTGGTGAAATAGGGTGTGGGTGCATCCTGATTAGTTGGTGCTGATTGAAAAGGAAGAATATCTTCCTTCTATGTAACATGTAAAATAAATTTTGTAGTTAATATAAAAGAGTTTGTGGTTTTCCCAATTGGGTTCCACGATAAAATACTATGTTAAAATTCTGTTTGCATTAATAAATGAAAAATTTATATAATTATTGTGTCAATGATTCACCCCCCTCTCAGTTACAGGATCTGCTCCTTCAATTGGTACCACAGGGGGTTCCTTCATCACAATCTAACAAACTTGAAGGTAGATCTTGAAGATGGATCAACAAGAGGGAATGTCAAACAACAAAGCACCATTGTTCAATGGAGGAGGCTATGCTCTGTTTAAAATAAGAATGAAAAACTTCCTGTTGGCTCTTGGTTTTGATATCTGGAAATCTATTGTAGATGGTTACACTGCACCAACTACTCCACCCAAAGACGCTGCAGAAAATAAAATTTGTAATGACAACCCAAGAGCAGTTAATGGAATTATAGCAGGGTTGACTAATTCTATATGTGTGAAGGTTATGCATTGAAAATTAGCCAAATAAATTTGGGACAAGTTGGAGACTGTATATGAAGGAGATGAAAAAGTCAAGGAAGCCAAACTACAGACCTATAGAGCTCAGTTTGAAAATATGAAAATGAAAGAAGAAGAAACTATTGCTAAGTACTTTCATAGGGTAGATGAAGTGGTTAACTCAATTAGAGTGGCAAGAGAAGAGATTACAGATAAACCCATTGTGCAAAAAATACTAAGGTCATTACCTATGAGATATGATGTAAAGATTTCTTCAATTGAAGATAGATCTAATCTAGACACACTCACAGTTGATCAACTCCATGGAATTTTCACAGCATATGAAATGAGAACAAGGAATGATAAATCAACAAAAGATGAAACAATTTTCAAAGCATCTAAGACAAAGATAAATCAGAAGCAAAAACCTCAATTCAACCATCATGAAGAATCTGATGTGGAAGAAGCCAATTTCATTAGAAAACTTCAGAAAAGATCAGGGAAGTACAAAGGCAAGCTTCCTTTCAAATGTTTTAACTGTGGCAAAGTTGGTCATTTTGCATCCAAATGTCCCTATCCCAAGGAGGGCCTTGAAGATGAAGAAAACAAAACCAAACAATACAAGAAGAAGAAAAAACCCAACGACAAGAAAATTTTTTACAAAGGGAAAAATAATTTTTACTCAAAAGAAGAAAACAACAGTTCGTCAGAGTCTAGCGACAACGATGAATCTGATGATGATGAAGTCCTTTTCTTAGGTATTGAATAATCTAATGAGATAGAAAAAATTAAACATGAGAAAGAGTTAGAACATGAAGCAGAAGTTAATATGGAGGAAGAACTTCTCAGTGCCTTGGATGAATTAAGAAAATACAAAACTAGATATAGACAACTGAAAAGTTTTGTAGTTGAACAAAAGGAAAAACATGAACAAGAAGAAAAGGAGATGGAAAAACTCATGAGAAACCTGAAAAAAAAAATCCTAGAAGAAAATAAGATTGAAGAGAGTTTGGAAAAGTCTCTTAAAGAAAAACAAATAACCTGTGAAAGAATGGAGGCAAAAATAGTTCACCTAAAAAAGGAACTGGATGCAAAAATCATTCAAACAAGATATGAAAATAGCTCTAAAAGATTAGACAAGATTATTACCACGCAAAGGGAGTCAAGTAATAAAAATGGAATAGGTTATTCTCAAAAGGAAAGCCAAGTTAACTCAAAATATTATGCAGATGCTCTCCTTAGTACATTCAAGAAGAAAAATAAAGAGAATATAAGTAATGATCAGAACTCCAAAGGATTACTTCGACCCATCAGGAAGGAGGACAAGACAATACCAAAGAAGTTTTATCAAAACAGGTATCCTCACATTTTCCTTGGTTATTTCTTTGAATGCTCTAATTTCAAACACAAAGCTATAAATTGTAGAGCATATAGAAGGAAAAATCTGAAGGTTAAGAACTACATCCTTAAGGATAACCAAACAATAAATCGAGTTAAAAGAAAAAACTATAACTCCTTTGCACCTCTACAATAAGGGGACCTAGAATGCTTCAAATGTCATAACTATGGACATAAGGCCATTAATTGCAGATTAATGAAAGTCTTAGAACAACCAAAGTTCATTAGAGAGAAAAAGAAACTTTGGAGAGAAAAAACATCAAAAAAGGAATGTCTTATTTCCCTAAAAGGTCAAGCTAAAAAGGATCTCTGGTATGTTGATAGTGGGTGCTCAAAACATATGACAAGTAACAAGAACAAGTTTTTATACTTAAAGAAACAAAAGGGTAAAGTTACATTTGGTGATAATGCTTCAAGTAACATACTTGGGAAAGGTACTGTGAGGTTGGGAAAATACAAAGCCAGAAATGTGCTACTTGTCGAAAAACTAAAGCTTAGTTTATTAAGTGTCAGCCAAACCTGTGATCAGGGGCACTTCTACATCTTTGATTCCCAAAAATGTGAGATTAGGAGAGAAGACACAGGAAAATTAGTTGGTACTGCTCCTAGAACTCCTGAAAATGTATATATACTAGATGCAAAATTGAATGAGGAGTGTCATGTAAATTTAGTAGATGAAATGTAACAAACCTAATTATTTATTTAATTATCATGATTAAATATTTGTTTGATAAATATTAGTTTAATAAATTATTAATTTAGATTTTCTTTTGAAAACTTATTTTATAATATAATTGTATTGGTAGATGGACCAATTTATGGGGAGGGATAAGGTGGTTGAGTGTTTAATGGGGGATAAGGCGGTTGGATAAGGGAGGAGAAGGGATACAAGGCAAGGGAGAGGACTCGAGAAGGAGGATATTTTGGGTGGAGTAATATTTTCATATTAGGAGAAGGTGAGAAAATTGGAGAGGGAAGGAGAAGGGAGGAAGCAGTTTGGGATCGTGTATCTGTTCTGCAACTGTTTTGTGCTTACAAATGACTAGAGAAATCTCACAGGGGGCATGTGTTGCTGGGAATTTTGGGCTTGGGGGCCAAGAAACCGTAAGGAATCTTGGGGCTAGGGAGCCGGATAGGCTGTTCCTAGCTGGTTGGGAGGTTAATCAGTTTGAGCAGAGCTTCAGTTTGGGTGGAGCTTCAGAACAACATCAGTTTGAGGTAGATACGTTTTATTATTATCATTATTATGCAACTGTTCATTATTGTTATATTGTTCATTATTATTATGTTAAACATGTTGTTCATTATTATGCTGCTCATTTTTAATTATGTGGAACATTGTTATTATGCTGAATAGTGAATAAAGAAGAAATTATGATAGAATTTCTATATCTAGATTTATGTTTTATAAGGCTCTGCATGGTAAGGCCTTACACATGGTATCAGAGCACTAGTTTAAAATTTGGGGCCAAGTGTTGGCCCTTGACCAAGTTTTGGGAGATTCTTGGTCATAATGACCTATTTTGGGACTTCGACAGCCTGTCGAAGGAGGCGCGCAAGACGAAGCAGAGATCACGGGATCTCAGCCCACTTTTGGATCCTTTTTGGGTTTTTGGGAATATGTAACGGGAATGGGATGTCGGCCCATGGGTTTACCCATGTTTAGGCCTATTTTGTATGTATAAATAGAAGGATAGGCAATGTAAAAAGTAGTTGGAGTCAAAGTTGAATCGACATCTATGTGATGTATGCTAAGTGCAAGTAGGGTTTTGTAAGTGCTTTGTGCATGACTATGAGAGACTTGCAGAGCTAAGTGGAAGTGGTTGTAATAGATAACGGAAGGCTTAGTGTTGTAATGCAAGGAAGAAGGATCTAGCGAGCTGCGCAGATCTTCTGTCCTATGCAGAGTAAGGGTTTTTGATGGCTTTGTGCTTGTAACCGATTGACTGAAGACAATAAAGAAGAAGAGTTGGTGGACGTAGCCCCAGGGTGGGGGTGAACCACGTAAACATTGTGTTGTCTTGCTTTGTGCTTGTCTTAATGTGTTTATGTCTTCTTTTGCTAAGTGCTTTAAGATGATTAGATAGATATGCTTATGCTTAGTGCTAATGATATGTGAGAATATTAGATCTGATCCATATGAATATGCTTAGTGCTTGATCTGCTAGATCTGACCTATCTATTGATGCTAAGTTCTTAAGTACATTATAACACTGTGAATGCTGCGAAGCCCTGTTTTATCAGTGAAGTGATTAATGATTATATATTGAGGAACTGACAGTGCTAAGTTCTTTATTTAGTAGTACAATCACAGATCTATGTCCCAGCTAAGGTTGCAGACACCTGAGTCTTGCAACCACCCCTGCCTCTACCTCGGGTGAGACTTCATCTGCTTCTCAAGTGTTGCCAAAAGGGCTGGTAGTTAGGGATTTGTTAGTGTGCTGTTGTAGCATTGAACCCTGGGTCTGCCCCTGTGCCAAAAAATGGTTTCATTGCCGGGACCTGAAACTGTGATTGCTGGGAATTGAGAAAGAAGAAGCTCTGTGCAAAGATTCATCCTGAAATTGTGGAAGCTCTGTGTGTATATCTATGCCCTAGCACACAATATTCTAGTTGATTTATAGAGCTCTGCGCTAAAGAAGGAAACCCGATCTGAAGAAAGGAGGTTGGATCTGAAGGAAAGAAGCAAGATCTGAAAACTTTGTGCTTTGAGAAAGGTAAAAGTGAGAATTTCTGATTAAAAGAGGTAATATCTGCAAGCTCTGTTCTCTGATAAAGGTAAGAATAGTTAAAATTTTTAGATCTGGAAGCTTTGTGCTCTATAGAAGTAATATAAGTGGAAATTTTTGTTTCTAGAGTATGGATCTAGGTATGTTTAATAGAGTCTGTCCTAGTTTGAAAACTAGGGCATTAATAGCTAAAAGAAGGTTTGATATGAGTAGATCTGATAAGAATAATGAAATATATGTTATACATGTGCATAAAAAGAATGTTTGAACTAACGAATGGATGCAAGATCCCAAAAAGAATTTATTGTAGGTTAGCTCCTATGATCCTAGTGCGCAGTACATAAGAGGTTGGGGATCATTTCAAAGAAAGAGAGCATTAACCCTTTGTTACAATTGCAGAAAACTAGGACATCTTGCTAAAGAATGCCCCGGGAGAAGACCTAGTTGTCTTTGTTGCAAAACAATGGACCATGAAGTGTTGGGTTGCCCTAGAATGATTGCTAAGCTTGAAGGAATGAATCTGAATCAAGAAAACCCTAAGGCAACTCCAGAGGCTATAACCCCAGGAAGAATCAGAGAAAATATTGCTACAGATGAGAGAAACCTTGAATGACCACCGACATATTAGATTATCAGAGATATTTAAAGATAAAAACGCCTTGAAGAAAGAATAGGAGACTTCGACATTGACTATGTTCTATATGAGGAAACACAGGTGAATATCATGACAAAGAGAACTTGGGAAGCTATAGGAAGGCCTACTATGATTCCTTCATTAGGAGGACTAGGGTTATTCAGAGGAAAACTGGTAAACCTGTGTGGAAGGCTCGCTCAGATACTTATGACTGTCAATGGAACTTCAATGGAGGAAGATTTTGAGATTATTAAATTTGTTGAAGATCGCACCCCATTTACTATGTTAATAGGAAAACCTTGGATTGATAGAGATCAAGCCAGACGAAAGAAAGAAGAAGAAGTCTTGGAGCAGAAGAAACAAGAGTTAAAAGATTTCATGACCAGAAGGATCACACACTTGATTGAAGAACAAGAGAACAGATCGAAGCTATTTGACACTAGAGACCCTGATGTCGAAGCTGCAAGAACACTAGAAGACCCTCAAAAGATTGAAGTACTTACTTTAGATAAAGAAGAGTTATTACCCCTGAATCCTAGGAAAGAATATCAACAACGCGTAGTGACTATGTTAAAAGAAGATAAGAATCATAATGGAAAAATACATACCGAGTCAAAGCTCACTGGAAAGAAGGATAGAAAGCTAAGTAAGAAGAGGGCTAAGATTGAAAAGTTACAAAATATTCCAGAGGGAACTTCACCAAAAGAAAATTTGCAGAATTGGAACTTCGCCCGGATATCAAAACAACGACACATGGTACTTCGCCAGGGAGAAGTAATATAGCCGTTGGGGCCGATATATCCGTTCGAATCCTGCTTCGAATGGGTCGAAAAGTATTTACAGCTCAACACCAGACCGTTGGACCGCACCATAACAGACAGAACAAGAGTTAATGAGGCTTCATACCCGTTACAAGCAAACCATTTCCGAGTTGCCTACTTATCCCATCGCACCATGCACTAAGAACACTTTTTCTATCTAAGAGTTTGAGCCCGCAGACTAAGTGAATTGTATATAGTGATCATTGTGCTATTGCTATTTGTTCTAGTGTCATATCTAAGTTCATCGTGACCCCGATAATTTTAATCCCGAGTGTGTATGTCCGACGAGCTCACTGCAGTTGAAGAATCAGTAACACAATTTATCCTCGACTTAATGACTGAAAGAGTCATGTCAGAGAGAGGAGTGTCTATAGGTGTACAAGAATCTTCGACGAGAGGACTGTCGGCCTCTCCATCCATTGCTCGAGCCGGTCCATCCCGAATAGTAGATGAAAAGCAAACTAAGCATAGGGATGATATCACAAATGCTAAGTTAATCCCGAGTATACTACCCAGCTATCTACCAACTCCGAGCAACACAATCAATCGAGACAGTGTGTCCAGAGATTTTGAGTACGCCTTGGTCACTGTGTACCTCTTGAAGGGGATACATGCAGTTCGTGCCGACCATGATAAAATTGCAGCGTTGAAGTTTAGTGACTTCAACCTCGACGACAGGAAGGTCTATAACATACTCGCCCCACATAAGTATCTGACCAGGACCAAAGGAAAGAACTTGAATATCGTTCCCTAGTCATGGACCATGAACCTCGCGTAGTCCACACTGCTCAATGTCATGAGGATTCCTCACTTCAGAAGGCACCAATAAGTGAACGCATGCGTCAAACTGCTATTGTCCTGCTACCATGGTGGATATTTATGGTTAAACCATCGTATCACAATGGATTCAACGTTGATCAATTGGATCGCAGGGCTAAGCATACAAGGCCCTAACCCACATGATTTTTACCTGGGAAAATCCATGGATCGTGCTCTTGCACAAAAGATTAAAGACACCTATGGAGATGTTGAGAAGAGCACATGAGGATATAAGGTAGCTTCAATCCAGAGTGGCGCAATGCACCTCGCCTGCCAATTGATCGCATGAAAGTTGGTGCAAAAGAATCGACCCACCCAATTCACTGGTTTCGTAGTTGAACTCACAGGGAAGTGCACATAAGGAATTAAGATGAATTGGACGCAGTACCTGGTAAACCAGTTGGAACTAGACTGCAAGGAAGTGCAATATCAGGGATACAAATTCCACTTCAGCTGGCTTCTTATATTGATCGCTTTCATCACATGGGAGATGCCGGAATGTGCGACCTTCCTGGACATCGAGGCCTTTGAACCTCTGGCTGTGAAGTTCAGTACGCTATGGTACTCTAGCAACATGAACAAGCAATGGCATTCGAATGCCGTGTTCCACACATATTACAACCAATTGAAGACAACCATCTAGTCTGAGCCATGTATAACCCCAAACCCTCTCCATCATTTCAGACCTTTAATGAAGTTCAGCGCAGACCGCCATTTCATCTATATCACAGGGTGAGCTGATGAACACAAGGAACAACTACAGTCTTACTACAAGCTGACGGAGGAGGACTTGGAGGAGATCACCAAGGACTGGTCGGTGGACCTCCTCATTCTAGAAGACCTTGCGGAGATGTCTGACTTAGACAGTCCAGAAGCAACGCATGATACACCTGGACCTAGCAAGATAAAGAAGACCGAAGAGGTCCATGATTTAGACAACACATCCATGAAGACCGCTTCCATCTCAGCAGAACAAGGAGGAGATGATGAAGAGATAGATGGCACAGAAGTTGAACAAAAGAAAGGTGAGGTTACATTGCCTAGAGACGAGGAGGACCCCTCAAAGAATAGGAAGGTTTCCCCGTTGAAACCCTCATCCCGGAAGAAAGTGAAAGCAACCAGGACCAAATTTGAGACCACCCTCACCTCAGACGACTTTGACTACATCATCGTAACACTGAACGATGCTTTGCTGGAGATATCAAAGAAGCAAGAATCTAAGAAGGAGGAGGTATTCAGTTGGATTAAGGACAAGCTAAAAGGGGTGCAACAGGCATTACAGTCTAGCCACGCAGTTTCGACTGCACCTCTATCAGCAGGAACAACAAAACTAGGTGATGAGCCAACTCAACTACACTGCATCGCTGATACAGTCGAAGCTTGCCTTCGACGAGATCAGGAAGTGACAACACAAGCCACCCAGGCTTTAGCACAAGTACATAAATACCTTGAGGAGAAACACAGTGCTGCAGAACGGGACAAGATTTCTCTGCAAGCGAAGTGGGATGAAGAAAAAGCACAGTTACAATAAAGTAAGGAATAGTTGCTCACCGAGCAACTTGAAGTAAAGGAAATGGTTCACAGAGCACTTCACTCTGTGACAGTCGTCGAAGTAAAGGCCGAAGAACAAGTTCCACAATAGGTGGCACAACTTGAAGAGGTAATCCAACAACTCCAACAATGCATAGCAGACTTGGACCTCCGCACTGTGCCCGAGACCCCTCAATATGTAAGAGACCTAAGGGAAGAAACCGCCTGCAGTGCAGTTGACAGATTAAAAGATCTTGCCTTGGAGTGCAAGCAGCTGAGTAAACACAATGCCCAGACATATGAAAACCTCACTAAGAACCCAGAGTTACAGGCATCAGATTCACAACTCCAGGAAGAAAAGCAACATGCAGACACACTACAGGCACAACTGAAAGCTCTGTCAAATGTAGACAGAATGAAGAGGTCTCATGAGAAACACACAACCCAATAGAAGATCCATATGATTCAAAGTAAAGTGATGGAAGTTACTCAATGACTTCAACCAATACAATATAAGGCATGCTAGTTATTCACAGAGGTTGAAAGCTGAGGAACAGAGCTAGAACAGGTTGTCATTACAACAGAACAACGCCTAGAAGGGCCCGTGAATGACACACTGATCCAGGAATTCACCGAGAAAGAGGCATAGCATAGCAGCAGGTCGAAGCAGCTCGAGCCAAGCTCGATGCCTTCGAAAAAGAACTGGTCAAATCAAAGTGAATCGGGACAAGTCACAGGTGAGTGTTGGGGGCCTGTTGGCCCTTGACCAAGTTTTGGGAGATTCTTGGTCATAGTGACCTATTTTGGGACTTCGACAAACTGTTGAAGGAGGCGCGCAAGACGAAGTGGATATCACATGATCTCGGCCCACTTTTGGATCCTTTTTGAGTTTTTGGGAATATGTAACGGGAATGGGATGTCGGCCCATGGGTTTACCCATGTTTAGGCCTATTTTGTATGTATAAATAGAAGGATAGGCAATGTAAGAAGTAGTTGGAGTCAAAGTTGAATCGACATCTATGTGATGTATGCTAAGTGCAAGTAGGGTTTTGTAAGTGCTTTGTACATGACTATGAGAGACTTGCAGAGCTAAGTGGAAGTGGTTGTAACAGATAGCGGAAGGTTTAGAGCTGTAATGCAAGGAAGAAGGATCTAGCGAGCTGCGCAGATCTTCTGTCCTGTGCAGAGTAAGGGTTTTTGATGGCTTTATGCTTGTAACGGATTGACTGAAGACAATAAAGAAGAAGAGTTGGTGGACATAGCCCCAGGGTGGGGGTGAACCACGTAAATGCTGTGTTGTCTTGCTTTGTGCTTGTCTTAATGTGTTTATGTCTTCTTTTGCTAAGTGATTTAAGATGATTAGATAGATCTTCTTATTCTTAGTGCTAATGATATGTGAGAATATTAGATCTGATCCATATGAATATGCTTAGTGTTTGATATGCTAGATCTAACCTATCTATTGATGCTAAGTTCTTAAGTATGTTATAACAGTGTGAATGCTGCAAAGCCCTATTTTATTAGCGAAGTGATTAATGATTATATATTGAGGAATTGATGGTGCTAAGTGCTTTATTAAGTAGTACAATCATAGATCCGTGTCCCAACTAAGTTTGCAGACACCTGAGTCTTGAAACCACCCTTGCCTCTACCTCGGGTGAGACTTCATATGCTTCATAGGTGTTTTCAAAAGGGATGGTAGTTAGGGCTTTGTTAGTGCATTGTTGTAGCGTTGAACCCTGGGTATGCTCCTGTGCTAACACCAAGGGCTTACCTACCCACCCATCCTATTCACTCTTGACTAAAAGCTATGTTATGTGTCATGTAAACAACCCTGAAAACCTTCATCCTGAAATCCTTTAATTACAAACCTTGAAACCCTTTCCAACAATTGGGAAAAGCAACCCTGAAACCCTCTAAAACTTTAAAACTGTTGACCTGTACAAGTGAAATCCTTCACCTGTACAAGTGAAATCCTTGAAAGGATTTATGTAGACATAAATGATTAGACACACATATATAATATGTATATGAAAATATATATTGGAGTGTAAATATAAATCTGGGCCCGAGGGACAAGCTCCATCTCCAGCTCCACCTAACCTGCAAGCCAAGCACACAAATTTTTAACGCACACACACACACACACACACACACACACACACACACACACACACACATATAAATAATATGCACATTGAAAAGGTAAATGGTATAATAATATACATATTGAAAGTGTTAAATAAATTTTAACACTTGTTTCAAATAAACAAACATATATAAACAAATATATGTATATATACCAATTGTAAAGAATTGTGAAGTTTCCACAACTGCCTTCCTTAAACCACAACACGAAACCCCCCGCTAAAACCCAAAGCAGTTGGATGATACAACATATATTCTTTCGACTTCTGCAACATGTTGGATTTCATTCTTGCGCAACATAATACAATTTTGAGGAATTTCGAAGTCCAGGAATTACATGTAAATATGGAGAACTTCTTATTCCACTGGCCATGTGGGTTCTAGCCATTTTATTGATTGAAGGCAGACAGGATATCCCTCCAACATAGGCTCCTTCCATAATGCCAAATTTAGCAAGAAACAATAGAAAGAAAAGGCTTGAACATATGTAACCAACAGGCTAAAAGCAATTATGGCAATAACCCATGACAACAAATGCACTTTTGATAGTGCTCTGCAGCATGAAACACAATTCTCTTTGCCCACTTTCAGCCAACACTTATACTGGATCCTCTTCAGCTTGGCAATCAAATATCCAGACTCTGCCCTTGCATATTCAACATTAGACAAATTGAAACTACGCATATTAAGCCCACCTGAGTGAACAATATGAAGATTTACCTCTGGACTCTTACGTGGAGATGAGATAGCTCCCGTTCCATGTGACTTGCTCAACAACAACAATCTCAGATTCATTAATTTGAACTATGGAGGGAACTTGAATCCTCCTTACATGCTATCCTCACCACCCACAGTCTGCACCTGAAAACACACAACACCAATTAAATGCCCAAGACCTTATGCCAAGCCAAAGGGAGGAGCCCACAAGGGGGATTTCTTGTGCACAACGCGTCAAGGAAAGAGCCCACACGGAGCCAAAGCTCATGCAGTCCACGAGCCAAGCCAACACATAACACATATCAAAGTCCAGTGACCAATACCAAGTGCCAAGCGTTGAACCATGATGGAGGAGAAGAGGGAACACACCACTGTGCACAACGCATCCTCCAGTCCTTGAACTCGTAGGCACCGGGGTCGACTAAGTAGAGGGACCGCGCCACTGTGCACAACGCGTCCTCCATTCCTTGAGATCGTAGGCACCAAGGTCGACTGAGTAGAGGGAACAACCATGGCTGGCCTCATCCTTCACCTCTGCGTGTAATGACTGAGCAAATGACAAAAAAAATGAAAATGAAAAAGGGGTCGAGCGAGAGTAGGGTTTGAAGTGAGGATTGATGCGAGTGAGAAAAGAGTAGGGTTGGGAATTGAGAGTGGGGGAGAGGGGCACGTGGGCCTCATGCGAGGACCCACGATGCCAGAACTCGATTATTTATTTATTTATTATTTTATTATTTTCTATTTCAATTAGTTTATTTTATTTTAAATCCGTTTGAGTTATAATTATTTTAAAACATTAGTCTAAATTATTATTTAGTGTAAATTCTAATTTTAAATTTTAAATTTTGATAAATTTTAAATTTTAACTTTTATTTCAAACTATTGATACTAATGATTAATTAATTACTGATTAATTAACTATGGATTAATTAACTAAGTGAGAAATTAATGTTAAAATAATAATATTTATTTGATGGATTAGACTAAATGTGTTGATTAAGACTATTGAAATTTAGGTTAAAGTGTAGTCTAGGGTTTTTAGGTTATAATGATTAATCAACATTGTATTTAACACACTTTATTTAGTTTCTAAATCGCTAAATACTTAAGGAGGTAAGTGACACTTATTGGCGAGTACCTCGCAACGCTAACATAGTTGGCAGGCAAGGGAGTTAACAACTATTCTGAATGAAGTTACCAAGCTTAGAGGCTTTCGACCCAACCTTTAGCCACTTACCCTAAAGAGAGTAACGTCTGTTTACAGATAAGTAAAAAAAAACTTATGCCTAACCCTATGTTTACAAGTATAAGTTACACAAATATGAACTGCCTTAGAGACTTCCTTGACGAGCATTTGTTTTGATGCAGATTCAATTATATAGGATGGTTAGGACTCGGGGAAATCGAGGCTGAGGGGCATCATCGCAAGGACCGCTAATGCCGCCACCACCATCGCCTGAATTAGCTCTCATTTTGCGCTCTTTGGAGGCTATAAATGAGACTTTGAAGGGGCGTCAACCAACAGGGGTCGAAGTGGAGCCCCCACCATCTGGAGTGGGTAACCCTGAAGCGTCGAGGGATTTAGGGGGAGGGCCTCCACCCGAGGACATCACTATAGACCTGTAGAAGATCAAACTTCTAGAGTTTGCCGGGGGTCGTGCCAGTGAACACGCAGAGGCATGGTTGGAAGGAATGACATGATGTTTCACCTTAAGAGAGTATGCTTCCACCTCAAAGGAAAAAACAACAATATTTCAGTTAAGGGACAATGCCTTGAACTGGTGGGGCAACCTGGAGAGGCAGTTTCACCTTACCCCATACACCGTCTCTTGGGAACTTTTTGAGGAAAGGTTCTAAAGGAAATATCTACTAGCTTACTACGAGGAACAACAGGTGGGAGCATTTCATGCTCTAGTACAGGGAAACAAGACCGTGGAAGAGTACGAGATTAGGTTCATGGAGTTGATAAAATATGTTTCGTACATGGATAATGATCAACGACAGGCATAACGCTTTGTCTATGGCTTAAACCCTAAGATAAGGGCCATGGTACGGATGTGGAAACTGTCTTCAGTAGCGAAAACAGTTGAAAATGAACGTTATGATGATGAATACAAGAGCTTAATCGAAGGTATGAGATCAACCTTTCCACATCATCCTAGATTCGTGGGGAAGGCCCCTAGGACCTTCTCTAGGGGAGGGAGATCTAGGCTGCCTCCTTATGGAAATAGGGTCACACCAAAGACAGTTTCCACAGGTATTTCAATGGCAGTGATTGCAACATCACATTCTTCGCCAACGACGCAGGCAGGTCCATGATCTTCTTCTAATGCACATGTGGTACAATTAGATGGATAGTTGGGTAATATGAACATTTCATCAAACCCGCCAACTACTATACCCACCACCCAAATTGTTCAAGTTCCCATTCAACCCTCCGAGGCGAATTTGGTGCAATCCATGCAACTGAAAAATCCTTATCAACCTAGAGGGAAGAATATGAATAAAAAGAAAAATTATAATAATGAACGTGGAGAAATAATGGGGGAGGCACAAAAGACAAGAAGAAGAGTAGGTTCCCTTGCACAATATATAATGAGGACCATACCACTCATCAGTGTCCCAGGAAGGATGAAATTCATTGATACCTTTCCCAATAAAAGGCTTCACAATAGCCTACTATCTTGACTTGTCCTTTCCCCCCCATAAGCAACAAATGGTTGCGTCAAATCCTGCCTCTCTGCAAGGGGTCATGGTAGGTACTCCTAAATTTGAGGGTTCATCCTCATCTTCCAACATTATGATGTGTGACCAAAATGTTTCCTTGCAAACCCAAACACACAACGATGATACTCTCGAGATAGGTCTCGCGAACAAGGAGCCAACTTCCTCTTCCTAGCCTAGTGGCCCTCTCTAGATAGAGAATTCATCCTTTGAGACATTTCTTCACCTACCCAAGGGTGTTATTTGATGCACAACTCATAATCCAAATACACAAGCTGCCCACAACTACAATATTGTGGAAGACTTGGCCTAGGCACCTTGTGCCATGTTTGCTTTAGAATTACTCCAAATATTCTCTACACAGTGGAAATCTTTGTTGTCTGCCATAGGTGGGTTTGATCCCTTCGAGTATAGCTTGATTTTGTTTGACATGGACCAGGCTCATAATCAACTTTCCCACCAAATCACTTTTTAGATTAAAGTGAGAGTACTTGGGAAGAACATCTTCCATATAATGATTGATGAAGGTGCCTTGACTTGTATTATGTCCATTTCCTGTTGGGAATCACTTGGCTCTTCAAAGCTTGATCCATCTAACACCATGTTGAAGGCCTTTGATGAACACATGTTTAGGCCTCATGGTATTATTGTCACATTTCCCATTGAGATAGGTGGCAAGATTGTCTCTGTTGAGGTGGAGGTGGTCAATGCTCCTTTGGAGTATAATTTATTACTTGGGAAAAATTGGTTCTATGAGATGATGGTTATCATTTTGTCGGTATTTAGGGTCATTCTCTTTCCTCATCAGGGGAAGATCATCACTATCGATCAAATTTCCTCCTACACCCCAGACCTTAGGATCAATGTGGGTTCTAATATACCCTTTGTCGATGAATCCTAGAGTGCTTACATAAGTGTTGGTATGGGGATGTTTAAATACTCCTCATTAATGGGCACATTCCCCTTGCTCCACCATATCCTTCTGCGAATGTCGCTCCAATCAATATGTTCTCTTCGATTACCAATGGATCCCTCAAGTCTTTCGATCCTTGCGTGCTTCCTTGTCCTAAGGAATTTGAGTCTTAAGGAGCTAGTATGCCACTCACAATGGTTGAGATTTCCTCCCCAATGATATCGTCAGTGTTAGATGATATTGGTAAGAAACTCCATTCCAATATAGAATATGATCATCCTACTCCCCCGACAAGGGATGTTGACTTTCCAAGTTCACATGATTTCCTAGATACTACGTTTCTTTTGGATAAGACGATCTTGGATGTCATGGCTTCCATAGTTGAGCCCTAGGATGAGGTGATGTATTGATCATATTTTCCTAATTCGGAATCAATGAGATTTATCATGATGATTCTTGATATGGGACTAGGGGCATTTGCTAGGGCACCCAACAGACCTCCTAGCTTAACCCTTTTCTACCTTGGTTATATTTTTTAGAACTTTCCACTGAGTTATCTGCTCCTTATTCCATCGAAGATTCATGCTTGATACCTCCATGTCTTGGTAGGCATCATCAAGTAGCTTCCATAGCTCATGAGACCACTCATGATGAGTATCTTCAACTGTAGACATTCATTACTATGTGGTGTGGCCCCGGCATGGTGTGCCATATGATGCCAACAATAACCCATGAGTTCATCGATGATGATAGGGATCCTTGGCCCGAGCCTAGAAATGGGATCTATTTTTCATAAATTATCCATATGTGTAGTGCCTTGTATATAGGTGTGTGGTGCCAGTGTGTTTTTTTGCATATATCATATCCAAAAAAATCCAAAAACTTTTGTTTTTTTTTAGATTTCACTATGCTTTTTAATCCCAACTCTAATATTTTTGGATGTATTTTACAAGACTTGGTGATATTTTATTTGGCATTTTGGCAACATCCCCTGAATTTGAGGTATGTATTTTGAACTGGCATATAGGGATGAGTTTTTCCCCGCAACCTAGTATTGCATTATTAACCATCCATTTTGTCATCACAAAGCCTTAGGTTCAATCCCTTTAGTTTGCGACATTAGCCATTCCATTTTTTTCCAGGTCGTAAATTGCATGGTAGCGCCTACCCTCCATGGGCGCCTTAGGTAGCACCCCAATTTCCATATGGTTCCCATGCTATGATTACTTGTAGGTCTAAGAGCCCTCCTGTAGACCTACCATGACTCGAAGTTGATCCTCATTCTCCTCTCTTCATCTATATTCTGGCCACATCTCGAGGGGGTTCCCATCCCTTTTATGTTACTTTGTAGCTTCTTCATGTCATGCTACTTGCTACTAGGTTGTTGTTTTCTTTGATCCTTCTTACCTCCATTGTAGTCACACTTGACCTCTCACCACTTGCATTATTTTACCTCCGTTTTGTGACCTACACCCATGGAGAGAATCACTGTAGTGAGAAGAACTCACCTGCTAGTACCCTATTTTCATTTATTTTTCTTAGGTCAGTTCCATGCACTCGGAACATAGATGCATGATATTAAGCTACTCATTCTCTCTAGACAATCTTACTTTTAAATCTTTTTTGTGCTTGCTAAACCATGAAAAAGACACTTTGATGAGCTCACTTTTAACTCTTTTTCGTGCTCCTTAAACCATGAAAAATACACCTCATGAGTATACTTTTAACTCTTTTCCGGGCTCATAAAAACTGAACGAAAAAAAATACTATCGAACACACTTTTATCTCTCTTTCATGCTCATTAAATCATGAAGGAAACACTCAAACAAAAAAAAAATGGTTTTTTGTTTTTGTTTTACAAGAATTAAACAATTATTAAATTACTAAGTACCTCATCAATAGGAAGAACCTACCAATAAAACTATTGATATGTAGTGTCGAAGCTACATTCCCACTTGCTTCTCAAGAAAACTCTTATGAAAGGGAAAAATAATAAATTATAGTGATGAAGTGTAAAATGATGGATATGAGAGTGATGCGTGCAACTTATACATGTTAACAAATTATGTTACTATTAATATATATTTTGAGGGTATTTTGACCATTTAGACACCAACCAAACTATTTTTTATTTGGATCTTACCAATTGGTAGAACGATATATGCAACATACAACCATACTTTGTATGTAACTTACTTCACATGTGGCATCATTCGACTTTGATAGTGCCATAAAACCTAAACTACTTTGACCAATCTGTTGATTATCTCACTTTTTCAAGATGGCTAGAACTTTGATATTAACTTATAATTGTTTATTGATATTTTCATCTACTTTTTGGACAATTTCTTTTTTTCCAATCTTTTGTAATGATAATTTTTTATTGAGATTTTCATACCAATAAAAATAAAATATGAAAATCACTAAAATAAAAATGTTATAAAAATTATTATGAAAAAACAAGACAATACAATACAATACGAAAAGTTAAAATTTGAATACACAAATTATTTATGAAAATTACATTTAAAATATAGTCTTATGTTGAAATGATTCTACAACCACTTAAGACTTTTTAGGAACATGTATGCAATTTCCTATAACTTTGACGAGTTGGATAACACATTTTGCAAACACTCCTACAATTCTAAGATGAACAATTCACACACATATCACTTTCAAAACGTTATAGGACAATGTTATGTTGGCAAGCGGGGGAAAT
Organism: Picea engelmannii; assembly: GCA_009831015.1. Classification (NCBI taxonomy): domain Eukaryota; kingdom Viridiplantae; phylum Streptophyta; class Pinopsida; order Pinales; family Pinaceae; genus Picea; species Picea engelmannii. The sequence goes on along the minus strand of ML799004.1, from coordinate 199,532 downwards.
TAAAATTAAACACTTGCAAAATATCACCCATTATAAATATGCAATTTATCATTCATTCAATTCATTGGAAATTTCAATCTACATACTTTAGGTGGAATGTTGGATGGTTTCCCCTAAAATTTTTATATTGTTAAAGAAATACAAAATAAAGTTACAAATGAGGAATCTCTGTGGAAATAATTTATCAAATATTTCAACAAAAAATATTTATCCAATATGCCACAACTCACTCTATTTGATACCAAGTTAGTAATTTTCTTACGAATGCCTAGACCACTCATAAATGTAAGAATGCTCTCTCTATTGGGATTTTTTTTTATTAAGGCTTCTCATTATTTTATTGTGCCATATACCACATAAAATGTCATTTCTATAGAAGCAAATTGTTGAAGCTATGTTTTTTTTAATCCCCAAAACAACATGCATTAGTGATTTGATACTTGTCCGACATTTAGTGAAATAAATTATTGTTTATTTGACATTTGTCTAGTCTCTCAAACATTGGTTTGATGTCAAAGGTTCGACATTCATGTTTGTCTCCCGTCGCTGACATGGCATTCCTCCATGGCATGATTCTTGGATTTGCACCAGTTTGATTTCAGTTAGATATCAAATATCTAATGTCTACTCCTTTTACACTAGTTTTTAAAATATGTGATCAATGCAGGTTTTATGACGTTTTAAATGTCCAATAAGTGACACCATGAGAACAACATCAATTTGATGTTCATGGAAATAATGTTCAACATTTTAAACATTGATTTCAAGTCAAGTTTTGAGATCAAATTTAGTAGTTATTGAAACAAAGTAGAGGAGTGGAAGAAACAAGTTTTGAGATCAAATTTAGTAGTTATTGAAATAAAGTAGAGGAGTGGAAGAAACATTTGCGGAAGAGGTGTACATGGAATTCAATTTTTTTTTGGAGGACTCTTGTGCTATCGCTACAAGAGAGAGTTGTAGAGGGATAAATTGGTAAGGGTAGTTCCACAAGAATGTGAGAATTCTTGATCCCTTAAATTACCCATCGTTGTTTTTATTGTAGGGCCATTGAGCATGTGCAAAGCTACACATGAGGAGGAAGGGCTCATTGAGGTATAAGCACTTGTTGAAGAAGAAATTACCCATGCAAGCGTGATACTGTAAAACGTAGCATAAGAAGATGAAGTAAGGGAGGAAGTTGCAGTGAAGAAAAATAATGTACTAATGGAGATTACATCCAAGGAAATACATGAGGCACTATGAATAAGTAATTATGTCTTGGAGTGGAAAGGGAAAAGAAGGCCACCAACATGTGGTTAAGAAACAAATAACCATTGGAAATAAATGTGCCAATAAATGAGATGAAGAGAATAATGGAAATAACCTTTTTATTTCCATGCTACATCATGTAGGGATGGTGCCTGAAGTAGTAGTATCCCAAGAAGAGGAGGGCATGGTGGTGTTGAGTGCAAATGTTAAGAAGAAGAGCATAAGAGAATGTGTAGAGGTGTACATAAAGATGCCTTGCACCATGACATTACATGTTATAGTTGATATGGAACTTTTGAGAACACCTTTATAATGAGGGGGGGATGAATCAATATAAGATATTTTTTTTCTCTTTCAAACATTCATCAACCATAAGAAAACAATCACATATGAGATCTATTAATTGCAGAACATGGAACACAATATTTATGGGGAATCCCTTTCGAGAGAAAACCACAAAAATTCTCTTTATAATTCTTTGTAGGAACCAACCCATTGTTATAAATATTAGTAGGTACCAACCTACCGGAGACACCAATCCCCACTTGTACAGATCCTATTAGGAACCAACCTACTCTTACAGATATTTGTAGACACCAATCTACTAGAGACACCAATCCCCACTGCTAAGAACCAACTTATCAAGAGACACCTATCTCTTTGTTTGAGCGGAACCAACTTACTCTTACAAATATTCGTAGACACCAATCCCCACCACTAAGCTCCAACTTATCGAGAGACACCAATCTCTTTGTGTGAGTTGCTCCAACCTTCACCGAGTTTGCTTGCTGCTTCTTCCATCACTAGGTATGACTGTTTCTTTTGCCTCACTAGTTCTACTCACTGATTCTTCCTTCACTAGGTCTTCTCATTACTTCTACCTTTACCAAGTCTTACCAAAAATTGAATTTTCAAATGGTAACTTTCTCAAAGCTTGTTGTTTTGGGCCTCTTCCCAAGAATGAACTTGTACAAAATTCCACATATCCAATTTTTCAAATATTATTATGAAATTGTTCCATGAGGTACTTCTTTATGTCTCCTCTATTCTATGAAATATTCATATTCTGAAGAGTCCCAAAAAAGAGGTTATAGTGAAAATGCCAAGTTGTCCTGTTTGAATCTGATTTCAGGAACATTCTGGAACTCTAAATTCCATAGGGAATATCTCCGAAAGTATAACAAAACAACAACTAAATTTTTTACCACATGTACACCAAGATATCTCCTCTATCACTTCCAAGTTTCAAGGTCTGAAACATCCCAGAAAATAAGTTATAGTGAAAGTGCCAAGATGACCTGTTTGAAACTGATTTCTAGAGCATTAAGGAACACTACCTTTCCTAGAGCATATCTACGAACGTATAGCGAACCAAAATATGAAATTTGTACCACATGTACCACAAGATATCTACTCAGTCTCTACAAAGCTTCAAGTTCTGAAACATCCCAGAATATAAGTCATAGAGAAATTTCCAAGCTAACTTGTTGTAAACTGATTTAAGGAGCATTCAATAACCCTAACTTACACATGGAATATCTACGAAAGTATAGAGAAACATAATATACAATTTGTACCACATGTACACCAAGATATTTTCTCTATATATGCAAAGTTTCAAGGTCTGAAACATCCCAAAAACTAAATTATAGTGAAAGTTCCAAGATGATCTCTTTGAAACTGTTTTCAGGAGCATTCATGAGCCCTAACTTCAACAATGCACATCTCTGAAATTATAGTGAACCAACATTTGAAATTTGTACCACATGTACACAAAGATATAACCTCTGCCTCTTCAAAATTTCATAGTATGAAACATCCTAGAAAAAATGTTATCATGAAAATAACAAGATGACCTAAAACATATTTTGCAATTCAATCTTTGCTAATCCATTTTTCACACACTCACTTTCTCTCAATGATTTCTCTTTTTATAATTTTTCATAACCATTCATGAAGGGACATGCCCCTTAATTAAAAAATTAATTCCCAATATCATGGGAAACTGCCGCAAATACCATGGGAAAATACTCCAAACCATGGACAAATACCCCAAACCCATGGGTTTAAAACCACCATTTCTCTTTTTACTTTTTCACATGCACCCCTTTTTTAATATACCTGTAGATCTATATATATAAATAAATATTGGAAATTCTATGTGTATTCTAATTCATTATTATGACATTAATGACATTATTAATCGTTTGACATCAATGAAAATAATTCCAACAATATCCCCCTTTGTCAATGATGGCAATCCTGCAATGAAACACATAGTCCACCAAGCATAGAAAGAGTTGTCCCCTTGTATGTATCTCTCCCCCTATCTACAACTCTCCCCCTTTGACATCGATGTAAAAGGGATGCCCCCCCTAAATTTCTTCTTCTCCTTAAGCACTTAATGATGGGATGGATATTAATCCCAATTTTTATCTGAGATATTCAAATGTCTCTTTGGGAAGGGGTTTTGTGAAAATATCCAAAATATTTTCTTTGGTGACAATATATTCCAACTTGACATTATATTCTGCTACTTGTTCTCTTAAGAAGTGATACTTGATTGGAATATGCTTTATTTTTTAGTGCATAACAAGATTATTTGAAATATTTTTCACTTGTGTTATCACACATTATTGAGATTGGGTGATCATATTCTACCTTAATATATTTCAAAGTCTACTTCATCCAAATAACTTGTGTGAAACATGATGCTGCTGGTATATACTTGATCTCTGTTGTGGATAGAGAAACTAAATACTCTTTCTTTCTCAACCAAGACACTAGACTGTTGCCCAGAAAGAATGCTCCTCCACTTGTACTTTTCCTATCATCAACATTGCCTTCCCAATCCACATCTGTATATGCTGTTAGAGTAAAATATTCACCTCTTGAGTACCACAAGCCAAAATCCAAGTTTACCTTCAGATATATGAATATTATTTTCACTTCTTGCACATGAGTTTCTTTTGGTGCATCTTGAAACCGTTCAACCAATCCTACTACTTGCATAATTTCAAGATTTGATGTCGTCATATATAGTAGGTTTCCAATCATTGACCTGTACAAAGTTTGATTTTCTTCTAGAGATTCATCATATTTTCTCAATTTACAACCTGTGACCATGGGTTTGTTGATTGGTGCACAATTTTCCATTCCAATCTTTTTCAACATTTTCTTTCTATTCTTGGTTTGTGAAATGAATATGCCTTTGTTGAATTGAGAAATATGTAAACCAAGAAAGAATGAAAATTCACCAAGCATAGACATCTCAAATTCCTTTTGCATTTCTATTGCAAACTCTTGGCACATTTTGTTCATATTGCCTCAAAATATGATGTCATCTACATAGACCACAATAATCAATTGATTTTCTCCTACTATCTTAATGTAGATATTACCATCAACAATTCCTCTTTTGAAGCCTTGTCGTTGTAGATATTTTTCAAGTCTTGAATACCAGGCTCTGGGAGCTTGTTTTATCCCATAGAGTGCTTTCTTCAATATGCAAACATGATCCTTATTTTTTGATAATAAGAATCCTTCTGGATGTTCAATGTACACTTCTTCCTCTAAATTGCCATTGAGAAAGGAATACTTGACATCCATTTGATAGACTTTGAAGTTTTTGAAACATGAAAATGACAAAACATTTTGATATCTTCTAGTCTTGCAATCATGGAAAAGGTTTCTTCGAAATCAATACCTTCAACTTGAACATAGCCTTTACAAACCAATCTTGCTTTATTTATTATTACTTGTCCATATTCATTCAAATTGTTCCTAAAAACCCACTTGGTTCCAATCACATTTTTATGTTTTGGTCTTGGAACAAGTTCCTATGTCTCATTATTCTAAATTTGATTAAGCTCTTCTTCCATGGCATCAATCCAATGCTTGTCTTCACTAGCTTCTGTAAATTTCTTAGGCTCTATTCAAGATAGAAAATAGAAGTTTGCATGTTCTGGTGCACTTTCTAGTCTTCTTCTACTCTGAACTCCCATATCTTTATTACGAAGAATTAAATTTTTTGAATGATTATTTCGAACAAATCTAGATGGTGTCTTTGTATCTTGACATTCTGATTCTTCTTCTTCATTTTCTCCTTCTCCTTCTTCTTCTTCTTCTTTGCAACTTGGATCCTATATTTAAACATTTGATTTCACCTTCTGATGCCTTGCTTCATCCACTTTCACATTGGCACTCACTACGATTTTTCCCAATGCTTTATTGTAACATCGATAAGCCTTGCTTCTTGAAGAATAACCAAGAAATATAACTTCATCATATATGGAGTCAAATTTTCCCAAGTCCTCATCATCTCTCTTTATGTATCACTTTCTTCCAAAAACTTTAAATTATTTAACTGTTGCTGGTCTACCCTTCCATAATTCATAAGGTGTTTTGTTGTTGTTGACTCTGATTTTCCCTCTATTCAGAGTGTAGACTGTGGTGTTGATTGATTCTCTCCAAAACCTGTCTAATAGATTAGCTTCATTCAACATTGTTCTAGCCATATCTTGTATGGTTCAATTCTTCCTTTCTACCACTCCTTTATGCTATGGATTTCTTTCAGATGAAAAATGTCTCTTTATTCCATAAAGCTCACAAAATTCGTCAAATTCATTTGAGATAAACTCACCTCCTTTGTCTGATGTCAAGCACTTGATTTTAAAATTATTTTCATTTTCAACCAAGGCTTTGAATGCTTTGAACTTCTCAAATGCTTTAGATTTTTATTTTAGAAATGTAACCCATGTCATTAGAGAGTAAGCATCAATGAACGACATGAAGTTTTTTTCACCTTGTAGACTTTGTGTTTTTGCAGTCCCATAAAGATCTGTATGAATGGGTTCCAATGGTTTCGTTGTTGATTACTCCTTTGATTTAAAGATTTCTCTTGTCTATTTCCCATGCTAATATTTCTTTCAAAGAGTGTTTGAAGCTTTAGCATTCTTTGGCATATCTCTCACTGCTTGTTTGGTGTTTAGTTTCACTAGATTATCAAATTTTATGTGGCCCATTCTTCTATGCCATAACCAACTCTCATATATTTGTCCCATATATAATTTTTCTCCCTTGATATTATTGAGGATAAACACATTATTTCAGGTTCTATATGCATTTTACACTAATGTTCCTAATCCTTTCTTCCTTATCTCAAAACCTTGAGAATCAAATCTAAGAGTATTTCCTTGATCGCACATTTGACTGATACTAAGAAGATTATGCTCCAAACCTTCAACATACAAACCATTCTCTATTTTAGTATTTCCATTATCAAGACTAAGAGTACCTTTTCTATCTATCCTTGTAGTAGCATTATCTCCAAATGTTACACTGCCTTCGTTTACTTCCTTCAAGGTGTGAAACTTGTTCTTGTCCCCCATCATGTGGCTTGAGCATCCACTGTTAGCATACAATCTATTTCCTTTGTTTTGAGAATGAAGTGTAGATTGCACAAGCATAGAATCCTTCTCCTGCTTTTCTTGCTCATGATTCCTTTTTCAAACTCCTGTGGGTTCTTTCTTTTGTTTGGAAAGGGTATCTTCTTCCCTGTTTTGTCTAGAAGTTTCCACTAGGCAACTTCTACAAAAATGTTCTATGTGCCCATAGTTGTTGCACTTATAACATACACCATTGTAATCAAATAATGGAGAAAATTAATTATACTTTCTATTTGAAAACCCATAAGTATTTTTGTTTTTGTTCCATACGTGATTATTTCTTGCATATGCTCTACAATCTATTGATTTATGACCAAAGTGATTGCAAAAAAATAAATAACTAAGGAAAGAGTTTTGGTACCGAGTTGTACAAGGCCATCTTGTTGGGAAATATATTTTGAATCTGTCCTTATTTTCCTTGGGAGGAATGCCAATTTTCAATGGAACATCATTTTCTCTTTTCCTGTTGTCTTCATCACTGATGGATATTTTGAGTGTATCAACACAACTTTTAGATTTTTCTTCATTTACTTTCTTTGGTGGCTCTGTAGCTTTTGAATCTGTTGGATTACTAAGGGGGGGGGGGTGAATCAGTAATAACGTAATTATAATCCCTTTTCTCCAAATAATCCAAGTGTTATATCAATGTAGAATTATTATCCAATAATGAGCAATAAGAAATGAACAATCACACACATACATAGTACACCAGTGTTTTACGTGGAAACCCAAATCAGGAGAAAACCACATAATGCTTTATCTTATATGTATTGAAGAATTACATTCAATGGAAGCACCAACTTCCTTTGTTTTCCAGCTACAACTGGAAGGAGGCTCCAACCCCCTAGTTTCCCAGGTTAAAACTTGAGGGAAGCTCCAACTCCCCAATTCTCTGGCTACAACTAGAAGGAGGCTACAACCTCCTATGTTCTCCGACTACAACCGAAAGGTGGCTACAACCACCTGTACTTGCCCCATCCAACCGCCCTGAAGTAGAGGTAGAATGATGGAACCACTGTCACACTATCACTGTGAGATATACCGCTATAAACATGTACCAATAAACCTGAACCATGCATCAACTTGTACCTCAACCTGTAATCAACCTATACCATAAACAAGTGCATCAACCATGCACCAACCTGTACCAAACAATATGTAATCAACCTATACCATAAACAAGTGCAACTAAACATGTGCCAAGTATGTACCAATCATGTGTCAAGTACTCATCAACTATGACTCATCAATATGTACCAACATCATCAACTATACATCTCATGTATGTGCCAACTCATCAACTACTTGTCTCAACCATGTACCCAACTTGTACCTCAACCAAAAGCCCTCATCAATTTCATGATCCAAATATGATTTTTAACTCTGTAATAGACCTGGAGTATATGATCACATACCTTCAAACCTTCCTTAACTTTAACAACAAGAGACTATCATTTTCATCAAACATTTCTTTAGTCTCACAATACTAGTTTTGGATTAGTCAACAACCCTAACTTGAAATAATCATAACTTTGTACCTGTAATGAATAAATATCTGAAACTGATACACAATGTTCTTCGGTGTGTTTTATGCAATTCCTCAGGTGTCACTACTTGTAACCTATCAGAAAAGGAGTTATGGAAATAATGGCACACCTTGCTGAATTCTGGCTTATTCTAGAGAGCGACCTTATAGAGTGTTCCCCGCACAGAATATTTGTTGAATTGATATGAAAATGTTAAAAAACATAATACAGAATGTACTCTAACCAACACATTTATTCTTACTAAATTTGGATCTATTATGAAGAATTTATGACGTTTTTACCTGAAACACCTGTTTTTGACTAGTTTTAGGACTAGCCACAAACCCTATTTTCCATGGAGTGTAACTCCAAAAATACAATGACCCACAAGATGAATTTTTTACCAAAACTACTTGGATATGTTTCCTTAATGGAATATCAATTTAACGGTATGAATGATTCTTGAAAAACATTTATTGCGAAAATGGTGAGATGACCTGAAAAAAAACATACCTTAGAAAGCATCATCAAAAGAATTTATCCTTCCTTGAATTCCGACCTTCTTTTCTTCACTTTCCTCAGAAATTTGGCTTAGATATCCTTTGGTTACCTTATACACCTATAGATATTAAATATTCTCAAGTGTGTCTAAAATGAGAGATCCTTTCCTCTTATTTATACTCTCCAAGTAGCTTTCTTAAAAACATCTTTTAGGTCACTTTGCCCACTTTCCTTATTTTAGGGTTAACCCACTTCTAATTTATCCATTAATTTTTTTATTTAAATAATTTATTTTTTATTCACTTTGAATTGTAGTACACTCCTCACTTCACTTTATTATTTACCTTCTAAAATATCTTAAACTACTTTGACTACTTTGACCTTTTGGGGCTTGTAGATGACATAAGAGGGTCCTCCAACTTCGTAAGGCCATAACTCTAAAACCGTGAGGAGTCATGTGACGTTCCACATACCAACAGAAATGGAATGACATGTACTATCCATATAGAATAGTAATACCTTCAAATATAGAAAAAATCATACTGTTATCCATCAAACAAACTTGGGTCTATTACCCAAACCTGGGTTCTCCAACTTCACATGGTCATAACTCTCTAACCGTGAGGAGTTATGTGACGTTCCACATACCACCAAAAATGGAATGAGAAGAAATATCCATCTAGGGTAGTTTCCCTGACAAATTCATTGTCCTTCATCTCATTATTCCACAATTAAGAATGGGTTCTCTTACTCCGCAAAGCGTCTTCCCGTGAGGGATTTCACCATAAGGGGAGCACTTTGGAGTTCATCCATATTTACTTCTTATCAACCATGACAAGAAAATAATGAGACATATTTACATCAAAAAATCTTGGGTCCATTACCCAAACCTTTGTGCTGCAGGGCTTTCTTCAAGGGTTGACATCAATGACAACCAACCTTAATCAACAATCTCCCCCTTTGGCATTGATGGCAACACTCTGATGCAATAATGAAATCATATCACTCATGCTCCCCCTGGAACCATGCCTCTATATTTTTCATTTGATAAATCTGCTCCCCCTGGAACCATGCTCTGTCTTTTGCATCTGATAAATCTCTCCCCCTTTGTCATCAATGGAAAATGTATCTTTCCATCTGGGGTTGCTCCCCCTGACTGAACTATCCTCTTATGGTGCTTCCTCGTGTAAATCTAAGAAATATAAGATAAACATTAAAAAATCATTCATTTTGGAGTAGAAATAACTCCAAGTCTTTGGAGAAGATATTCAAAGGATTCTCGTGGAAGTGGTTTTGTGAAGATGTCTGCCACTTGTTCTTTTATGCCCACATACTTAACTCTGATGTTCTTTTCTACAACCTGCTCCCGTAGAAAGTGATACTTTATTGGAATGTGCTTCGTCTTGGAGTGCATCACTGGGTTCTTTGAGATACTGATGGCACTTGTATTATCACAATAGATTGGAATGGGCTCATCATACTCAACCTGTATATCTGTTAGAGTTTGTTTCATCCAAAGAACCTGTGTATAACATGATGCTGCTGCAATATACTCTTCCTCAGCTGTAGATAAAGATACTGGTGATTGTTTCTTTGTTAGCCATGATACTAAACACTCACCCAAGTAGAACGATGCTCCACTGGTGCTTCGTCGGTCATTAATACAACCTGCCCAATCTGCATCTGTGTAGGCAATAAGTGATAGATCCTTTCCTTTTGGATACCATAATCCAAACTCTTATGTTCCTTTGAGATATCTAAAAATCCTCTTCACCGCTAACACATGTGACTCCTTTGGTGCTACTTGAAATCGTGCCACCTTTCCAACTGCCTGCATTACATATGGTCTGGATGCTGTCAGATATAGTAGGTTTCCAATCATTGACCTGTATTGCCTCTGATCTATAGACTTTGAATCATCATCTTTGCTCAACTTACAATTGGTTTGCATGGGAGTGATAACTAGTTTGCAATATTCCATTCTGAACTTCTTTATCATTTCTCTGATATACTTGGTTTGAGAAATAAAGATTCCTTGGTTTCTTTGATGTATCTGAAGTCCCAAAAAGAAGGATAGTTCTCCAAGTAACGACATTTCAAATTCATTCTTCATATCTTTTGCAAATT
>ML799004.1:154800-169471 GCA_009831015.1 Picea engelmannii | reverse complement strand
AAGAGAAATATTATGGATTGGTGTCCATTATTGAGAGTGTAAAGGAGGAGGTAGAGATATTGTGTATTCAACATATCTCTAATATGTAAAAGAACATTCTCATGGAGAATCCCCTATAAACATGTCTAGCCAATGGGGAGAAAAAAAATAACAAAGGAGAGGAAACTATGCTGGCCTTACATCATCACAGTTCTATATATGACGAAGCTCAAAGAAATAGAGGCTCAATGGAGAAGAGGTGTTTCTAAGTGCAAGAGTGAGATGAAAAGAGAAGTAGCATAACATGTATAGTTGGATGGCGGGTTGTATTGCTCCACAAGATTTTTTACAGTAGGAAAGAAGGTCTCTATGATCCAATAGAAGAAGATTCCCAATAGTGAAGTGTGGAACCAAGAAAAGTTCAAGGCATGGAGTAGGAGAAATATTTTAAAGAGGAAGAATTTACAACAATATGCATGCAAATATGGAATGAGCATAGAAGGACAAATACCAAATATTGGTAGTGGCATGCAACCTCAACATGCGATCATTATTTTTAAATTTACCTTGGTAGTCTATTGTAAGAGCATTAACCTTGCAGACCCATGGATAGCACCAAAACAATAGTTCATGGAGGAATGAAATGTATAAGAGAGGATCATGGAGGAGCATTACATTTCTCCTTGGATGATTGAATATTACCCTCCTTAATTAATGACCCTTGTTCCCTAAGGATCTAAAGTTTCTTTGCAGGTTTACAATCTAGAGAGAGAGAGCATCGAAGCACTCATTGGTGATCCATCCTCAACTTGATAGTTTTATGGATGTTCCCAAGGGAAAATGAAATGAAAATGTTCCCATCATATGGGAGGGGCTCACACTCCATGTAATATCTTCCACATCATGGGTTATTCTCTAGGTCAATGACCTTAAGGAGTGGTAGGTAAAACACATGAAAAAGGAAAAGGGATATATAATTTTTGGGGAAGTGATTTTGAGGGAAAACTCTCATGAAATAGAAAATATAAGAGAGTAAGGGGAATGAAAAAAGGGGAAGAGGAGAGAACATGTATAAAATATATAAGAATGAAGTTAGAGAGGAGAAGGGAGAGTTGACCTGGAAGAGAGAGGGAAGTGGATATCAATAGAATAAGAGAGCATGGAGAAGTGAGAAGGAGTTCTCGAAGAGAAAAGAAGGAGATGGGAGAGAAACCCTTTGAGAAGAGATATAGTGTAAAGAAAAGGAAGATGGTTCCATCACAACTTAGAAAGAACCACCGTTTCAAGAGGCATAATTCAACTATCATGAAGTTGTTGGCTAGAATAGAAAAAGAAGAAAAAAAGGGGAGGATCTTGTAGATAGTGAATAAGTGAAAGAATGCCAATGAGGTTGAGAAGAAAAGAAGTGGACCTATAATGCAATTTTTAAAATAGAAGAGACCATAGTGTTTTGCTATCACAACACCCTCTCTAATTTATTCTATTCACTTCAAAACACCATTACTCTAAGAGAAGAAATTCCGCCCCCATTACTTTTTCTACTGGAAAACCTTTTAAATTATTTCATGCAATTGAAAAATCCTAAGACTCTCTTCTTTCTCCCCAAAATTTACCATTCCCAGCAACATTCAAGAACACTCTAGCCTAATGATACATAGTGTATCAATGAATTCCCTCTTTCTTCACCGATACACAACGTATCAACGGACATTATCTTTCCTTCACTGATACACTGTGTATTGAGGAGAATCCATTTTCCCCTGTCGATACATAGTGTATCCATGACATCTTTGTTTTATCGATGATGCATATGGATGAGACAATACTTAGCGCCCTTTAGAAACTTTCTTGTGTTTTAGAATTCCATCTTTTTGTATTTGTTGATATACCAACATCATATCACCTTCTCGATGCTGATACACTGATGCTTCCATCATCTTATCCACGCTAACACATATCAACACAAGATATCCTATCTTCATCGATAAATGGTGTATCGCTAAGTTTCCTATATCTTCGCCGATCCACGGTGTATCGACAATGATATTCCTTTTCTCACTGACATATACTGTGTTAGCAAGATTATCGCATCTTGAAGCCTCCCCCAAATTCTTGCAACTTGGATCCTTTTCTCTATGCCCATTAGTTAGGTTCTTTCGATTACCAATGATTAATCATTTCAAGTCTAATTGGATGATTGATGTTGATTGATGTCATGTCACCATCAAAATTGAGTATTATAATAATATTGGCAAGTTTATTTGTGTTTCTAGCAGCTTTCATTATGCATACCATACCAACATGTATATTTTGCACCTCTTGATTCTATGACTAAACTTGATCATGAAAGTGTCATTTGTTTTCAGGTGGATTAATTGCAACATCTACAAGACATAGGCTGACTCTGAAGTTCATCTCATAAAATAATTGTCCCTCTCGACACATACTCGGTATCAAGTGCTCCAAACATCGGTTGAATGTTTTCACGGAATAATATTTCTCAACCAATTATGGGTAACCTCAGTTCCAATGGATAGTTTGAGAGCCTATATAACACATATGTCACAAGAACTGACGAAAACGAATTCCAATGAAGCAGTAGAAAGAACGAGGCCCCACCTTTTATTAAAAAAGTATTTGCTCATAATTTTGGGTTACTCATCAAAGTGGATTTTTCATCTCCAAAGTAGGCAAATTGTATGTTTCGTGGGATTATGAATCCAACTCCACTAATAGAATTAAAATCTGAGGTCCAGAAGTGTCAAAACAATTACTAGGGGATCTTTCATCAAACAACCTTCATTAAACATGAATATGTTCAAATGATTGAATGGAGTTGTATTTTCTCTCTCTTGAAACCTCTCCCTTGCTCTCTGAGTTGCAAAAAGAGGCACCTCAATCATACATCATATGAGAAAGTTATGTACTCTTGAACTCAGGCTATTATTGTGTTAACAACAATGCCTTCTCTTTATTTCTTGACTTCATCTTCAAATTCATTCAATGGGAGCCAAGAAACAGGGAACCCTTCTTATCTTTCTCTCTTTTTTCCATTAAAAAAACTTAAAAGTTTTTGCAAGCTTCAAGCTCTAAATTGTTCTTTCATTTCCTTATTCAAAATCTATCATCAGAAGATGTCCTTCACCCTCCGATACATACATCTTTGCATTCTCACCGATACATGAAAGATTTCTAACACTTAATATTTTTCAAGTTCTTTCTTCCCTTTGGAATCATATCATAGGCAATCTTATTTTTTTCTCCAACAAAGAGGAAGTTGATATTCTTTTTTGCTTTGAAAAAGAGGAAGTCGATCTTGTTTTTTGCTACGATCTTGATTTTTTCTCCGATCTTATTTTTTTCTCCGACAAAGAGGAAGTCAATATTCTTTTTTGCTTCTGTTAGCACTGAGATTCACTCTCAGATTGCAAGAGGATAAGCCCATTACCCATCATAATTTTTGGTGGATGTTGGTTTTATGAGTGGAGATCAAATGGACAAAACTCAGTACAAAAATGATTTTAAAAGAGAAACTGGACAAGCAATGAATAGGGAAGTGAGGGCCTCATTAACTCCAGTCAGTGATTTGAGTTTAAATGTGAGCAGAAGGAAGACTTAGTGAGAGAGGTGAACAAGAATGCTATGGGCATCCAACTTTCAAGCAACTTGGTGAAGAAAAACTCAGGCTCAAGAGCACTCTTGAACTCAAGTTTCAAACACTGAAATATGTCACAAAAACAAAATAATCAAACCTACATTACCATGCAACTACCACAACTCGTCTGGATCCTCCATGCCCGAGCCTTTCAGCATAAGGGGAAATAAGGTAACAAGGAAGCTGACTAAAACAGGTCACAACAATACTGTAATCAAACCTACATTACAATAGAACTACAACCCTTGACTGGATCTTCCATGCCCGAGTGTTTTAGCACAATTTTTACAAGAGATAAAAGAAGCCGACTTATATTAATGTGAAAGTATCAAATTTTCTACATAACCAGAGAACAATTATGGCATCAAAATATTACAAAATAGGGAGCTCTGCTTAACCAATTGACCCCCCTAACAAAATCTTGAACTGATCCCTTTATACTCAGATTAGTCCGCAACTATCAGGAGTGTGATCTGGCCACTCCATTCAAATCCTTTCGTTTGCGCCTTCTTCTATCAGATTGTGTGTGTATCCTCCTGTCATACACAAACTCAGCTCAGCATGGGTATGAAAGAAAAACCATCCACAGGGGGACCTCAGGATGATAATTCTGTCTCCATAGCCAAACATTCCATGCTTTCTATTTATGGAGTGAGTTGAGGTTTCAACCACCACTACTTTTTCATTAACTACTTCCTCTTGGGATAGTAATGAGGCTTAAAGCCTAGGGGATGTTGTGCGCTACTAGCGGTTCTTTGAGTCAAATATGGATCTTTAAAACCTTGATGGTCTCATTTTGTAACTAACACAGGCACTTTCGGCCCTTGGTGCAGGTCTTATGAAACCCACAACCTCTTCCTTTGCGTTTCTGAAACCTCAAGCTTCAGGCACCAACTCCTTCTCCATTTTCCACTTCCTACCTGTGACCTTGGGCCATGACTTGGCGCTTATCTCAAATGGTTCTTTAGGACTTCATGTTTCGGGAGTCTTCACACCACTCAATTCCAGATCTCCCGATACCTGAATCGGAAAAATTAACTTACTCAGA
Source organism: Picea engelmannii (assembly GCA_009831015.1). Lineage (NCBI taxonomy): Eukaryota > Viridiplantae > Streptophyta > Pinopsida > Pinales > Pinaceae > Picea > Picea engelmannii. Next base: position 164,789 of record ML799004.1, on the reverse strand, counting down.
TCAACAATCGATTCTACTTTGTAGTCGACGGCTGCAATTTCTTCTTCGGAGCTCCGAATCGACCAGTTCTTTGCAATGGGCGCTAGATTTTCTGCATGGGCACGCCTCCCACATGACCTTGGGTTGTGACCCGAGGCTCTACTCCTGAGTGCTTCACAACTTCGCGCTTCGCAAAATCTGCGCCTTTCTCCTTACAGATCCTCCGAACTGCGAATCCATGAATTCACCTATCTGTCGCAACATGCTCTTCTGGATCTACGACCATGATCTCTTCCACTAGATTGGCCTTCAGGAACTTTGCATGCTTATTATCTGGAAAATCATGAAGTGATTTGTTCTGCTTTGTCACATCTTCCTCCACGCGGCTCTCATATTGACAAACCATATGACTTCGGCTTTCGTGACTTCGGACTTTGGGATGAATAACTTTTACAGTCTTCTGGAGTCCCGATTTCTGCAATGTTTTCCCATCGTGATCTCTTCCTAAAAAGATCCGACGATCGAAACTCAATCCTTTGCTTGATCTTTAATTTCGGGCCTCCACCTGGTGCTTAATCCTTGCATAACCTCATAATCCTGAATGCCTGAGGGCCGCCCATTTGAGATTCATAGGGGATCTCTGCTATTGAAAACTGAACTTGCCTGCTTGCTCAATTTGAATCCACAATGGACCGCTTTGAGTGTTGTAATTTGTGCCCATGGATGAGGCATGTGTGAACACAGGCTTGGACGACCCTTCGTGGGATCAACAGAAAAAAATGACCAGTGATTGAAACAAAGGTGATGAGTGTTCATCCTTAGAGGAAAACATAAAATCTTTGGGCCGAGACTCATTCAGGAAAAGCACCAAGGGAAACCAGGTCGTTAGACAAAGAGGGAAAAAATGACTTTACCAGTCGAAGGGAAAAACTTAGGATCTGGCCTGAAAGAGAGAGAGATGAGGAAAGGCTACAGACATAGGTATTAATAACAAGCACCTATAACCCCTGATGCCTTCATGTGATAACGTTGGCTCCACAGGGGATGGAATGCTCCCTGTGAGCTGCCAAGAACACGCAACGTCAGTGCCTTAGCTTTGGGTTATGGAGTCTCTAAATCAAAACAAACATAAAAATAAAAAGGGAAGTGGTAATTACAATGGTGGAACGCCGATCTCGGATTAGAAAAAATATTTTTTCAGAAAGCACCCATTGACAGGGCCACCTAAAACTTCAGAATCCTCCAAGTTCTGCAATTTGTAAGTGTTGTTTAAAAATACCTCAGAAATCTTGAAGGGGCCAATCCACAAGGCTTTGAATTTACCATGTTTTCCTTTGTCTTGTTTGGGGGTATCCCAATTGAGAAACAGATCCCCCAGCTGAAAATATTCCTTGCTTTCGCTCTTATCAAAGGCTCATTTTATTTTTTATTGATGATCCTGCGCTTTATCCAGTAGCTATTCCTTGGTCTCTTGTACTTCCACCAGCTGCAATATCCCCTGACCATATCATCAGGTTCTCCTCGGTAGTCCTGGAGGAATTTTTCCATAGGCAAGGCAAGATGAGTAGGAAAAATAGCCTCAACCCCATATACAAGATGAAAAGGGGAAAGGCCAAGTGACCTTTTTGTTGTAACTTTATCATCCCATAAGGATAATTTCAGCTTCGAATCCCAGGCTTTCTTGTTATCTTCTAACAATTTTTTGATGATCTTTATGAGTCTCTTGTTAGAGGACTCTGCTAAATCGTTTCCCTAAGGTTAATAGGGAGTGGAATGGGTTAATGTAATCCCATACTACTCACAGAAATTAATCAATGGCTCAGCTCTGAAAGATGCAACGTTGTCTGTAATAATCTTGCTTGGACAACCAAATATGGACATGATATCTTCAAGGAATCTTATGGTTACCTTGTGGGAGGCACTCCTTGTGGGGATAGCTTCTATCCATTTGGTAAAATAATCAATGGCAGTCAAAATCCACCTATATTGACCACTTGAGGTGAGGTGGATATCTCTAATGAAGTCGAGATCCCACTGCTGAAAAGGTCCAAAAACTAGTACAGTTTTCAAAGGCAAAGATTTGAGCTGCTGCTTTCCAGAAAACTGTTGACACTTGGCACAAGCTCTAATATTTGCACAAACATCAGTAAAAAGGCTGGGCTAGAAATACCGAGATCCGAGGATCTTGTAAGTTGTGGTCCTCCAAAAATGATGCCCCCCACATGAGCTATCATGAAAATCAGTCATAGCTCCTTGGGCCTCTTGCAGATACAGACATCTCAGTAGAACTCCTAGAGGATCCTTCCAGTACAAAACCTGATCAATGAGACAATATTTTATTTCGTTGAGTTTCAAATCTCTTACCTTGCTTTTGTCCAAACCATCAGAAGGCCTCAAATTTTGTAGAAAATATATGATGTCTTTATACCAGGTGCATTCTGCTAAGTTGAGGTCGACATGAGAGTCTTTATCAACAATCTCAGTTTGCTGATTTTATGAGTGTGTGTTCATGAAATTAACCCACAACGCCTTGCAATTTGATTCAACCAGTAACCTGGCTAAACCTAGGCCTTTCACCAATTTGGTGGGTTTTATTTCCAGATCAAACTACAAAATTTTGTCGATCCATTTGCTTCTCTTCCCATCTATATCAGGTTGGATCAGTATCTCCTTTACTGAGGCCGAGGGGACATATGAAATAATCTTTGAATGCAGGACATAGATTCTGGAATCCTTGAGAGCTTTGACCAAAACATATGCCTGCTTCTCCATTATATTGTATCTCATCTCTGCATCCCTCAATGCTCTGTTGAAAAAGGAAATAGGCTTCTCTAACCCCTCTGTATTTTTTTGTAGCAAAAAAACAAACAATGTATCAGATGAGGTGAAATAAAATATCATAATATTGATTAAAAATATTTCTGTGGTTGGGGTTTTCATGATTGGTCGGAATAGCCACAGTTTTGTCAATAGAGTGTCGATGTTTCGGATCCAAATCAGGATCCATCTTTAGGACAATGAGCCTGGGTTTAGATAATGAGAAGATTTGGTTTTAAATACTGGAATTGACGTGAAATCTAAGTGTCGGCTAGGTTGTTTTGGTAAAAATTCTTTTTTATTATTTATTTAGTGTGATTAAATTTAATTAGGGTTTTGTTATTGGTAATTTTTTTTATTTATTATTTATTTAGTGTGATTGAATTTAATTAGGGTTTTGTTTTAATTGTTTTGAAATTATTTTAAATTATTATTAGGTCAATGTTTATTAATTTTTGTTTTAATTAACTAGAGTCTACTATCTAGGTAGTTAGTAGGGTTTATTATTAGGTATTTAAGTGGTTTATTCAATTATTTAAGGGTTTGCTTATTAATGTTATTTAGGTTTTAATGTTTCTTTAAAAGGTTCTATTAAGGCTTAAAACTTTATAGGTGAAATATTCCTAAGCCTATTAATATTCTTAAAAGAGAAAGTTTATTTTAAAAATGTTTTAAATTCGAGAGTGATTAGGTGGGTTTTAATGAATTAAACTTAAAGAATTTTGAGATAGTTTTCTACAAGGATTATTACTGTTAATTGTGAATCAGAGGGAGCCAGTTTTCACTTAATTATAACCCATTATCTTTGTTCAGGTTTCTAGGATGTTTACGGATTTCAATGGCTTCTCTAACACGACGTTTAAAGAGGTGATTTTCTTTGGCGAGGATTTTGGTGTCTTCTAGGCAGATATGGTGTCTTGTTTTAAGGGAGTGTTTAGCTAGGGCGGAGGTGTAGATGCGTTCATTATTAATGTCAACTCCATGTTCTTTTATCCTAATCTAGAAGGAGCGACTAGTTTCACCGATGTAGCATTTTCCACATGAGCACTCTATTTTGTAGATTCCTTTACCTTTGTCGGGGTCGATTTTGTATTTTACGGATCTCATATTTTGTTTGATGGTTTCAAGTGGTTTGAAGGAGGTCTTAATTTCTTTTTTGCTAAGGACTCTGGCAATCTTATCAGTCACTCCTTGGATGTAAGGGAGGCAAGCGTCTCTATTAGGGTTCTGGTCTTTTGGGATAGTGGGCTTATTGCGTGTTTTTTCTAGGGCTCTGTTTATTGCATTCTTAATGTCTTTGTGTTTATAACCTATGTTCTTAAAAGTCTTGGATCTATTTCTTTTTCTAGGTTTTCTTCATCGGAGATTCTTATGGCTCTAGTAGCTAAAGTTTTTAGGATGCCTAGTTTCTGGTTGGGATGGTGATGGGAGTTTGCATGGAGATAGTTCTCAGTGTGGGTCTTTTTTCTATAAACTGCATGTCCTAGATCCCCATTGCTTTTTCTCTTGATAAGAATGTCTAGAAAGGGGATGCTATCATTCTCCTCGAGTTCCGTTGTGAATTTTATTTCTTCGGATATGTTGTTTAGGTGTTGAAGGAAATTTTGTAATTCTTCTTTACCATGGGGCCAGAGAACATTGGTGTCATCAACATATCTTTTCCATCTTAAAGGTTTTAGGAGAAAGGAGTCCAAGGCTCTCTTTTCAAAATATTCCATAAAAAGGTTAGCAACAATGGGGGACAATGGGGAGCCCATTGCTACGCCGCTGGTTTGTTCTTAGAATTCTCCTTGATAACTAAAGAAAGTGGAGCGTAAGCAAATCTCGGTTAGGTTAGCTATTTCAGGGTCAGTGATTTCTTTGATAATTTGGATAGCTTCATTAAAAGGGATTTTGGTGAAAAGGGAAACAACGTCAAAACTTATGAGGGTGTATTGAGGCCTTATTTTTTCATTTTTAATGATTTTAATAAAGTCATTAGAGTCCTTAATGAAAGAGTTAGTGTGGCCTACCAAGGGGCTAAGGATCTTGGCTACGTGTTTAGCTAGCTCATAGGTTGGTGAGCCTATGGTATTTACTATGGGTCTAAGAGGAATATCTTCTTTGTGAATTTTCGGTAAATCATAGATTCTAGGGGTGATCTCATTGTTTGGGGTTAAACGTTTCTTAGTTCTTTCGTCTAGGTTGGAGTCGTTGATGGCATTCTTTACTTGCTTTATAATTTTCTTAATAGGGTTGCAATTAAGTTTTCTATAGCTGCCACTATGAGAGAGGTGTTCATTAATTTTCTTATTATAATCATTAAGGTTCATAAGGACGGTGGCGCCACCTTTGTCTGCTTTAAGGATCACCAGATTTTCATCGTTTCTTAAGTCCTTTAAGGCTGCGCGTTCCTCTTTACTCAAATTGATTTTTGGAGGTTTAGCTTTGCGCAGAATCACTGAGCAGTCTTGGGGTATTATTTCTTTGTCTTCATTGGCAAGGTGTTGTATGCTGTCTTCTACGCAACAAATGATATTATCGACACTCTATTGACAAAACTGTGGCTATTCCGACCTATCATAATATTTTTAGAATAGTTAGGGCTGATGAGAACATGTGCTTCAGTCAAATCCATCTTGATATGGTTGAAGGAGTTTCCGGACTTAGCAGTCCATTTCACTTCGTTCCCCTTTCTGAGCATGTATGTAATGTGTTTAACCAACTCAACAAAATTTGAAATGAACCTTCTCAGAAAGTTGATTTTGCCCAAGAAGAACTGAATCTCCTTCTTATATTTGGGAAAAGATAAGGCTTGGATGGCATCTACTCTGCTTGGATCAATCCTTACCCCTTCAGCTGACACAATATGCCCCAATAATTTAATCTCTTCCATAGCAAACAAGGATTTCTTAGGATTGAGGGAGAGACCAAGCCTTCTGCATTTCAAGAAGACTTTCTCCAGATGATGACAATTCTCTTTATCAAATCTTGAGAATAATGTAATGTCATCCAGATAGATGACTACAAATGTTTCCTTTTCCATAGTGAAGGCAATGTCCATGGCTCGCTGGAAGGTTGTTGCTACATTCATCAATCCAAAGGGAATTTTAGCATACAAGAATGTGCCCCAAGGAGTAGTGAAAACTATCTTCTCTCTATCTTCAGGAAGGACAGAGATCTGATTGTAGCTGGAGAATCCATCAATCATAGACATCCTGGATGAACCAGTCACTTTCTGTAAAATGTGCTCCATATTTGGCAAGGGGTAGTTGTCCTTTTTGGAGTTCCTGTTCAAATTTCAGAAATCAACACATAACCTGATTTCTCCATTCTTCTTCCTCACAGGAACCAAATTAGCCACCCATTCTGAAAATCTCAAGGGGATGATAATCTGGGAATCCAACAAATTCTTTACTTCCCTTTCCATAATAGGCAACAACATGGGGTTTATCTGTCTGAGTTTCTTCCTGAAAGGTTTGGCCTCTTCTTTCAAAGGAATTTTATGCTCAATGATGCTGGTGTCATATGTCCTTAAATCATCATATTTCCAAGCAAACACATCAACAAATTCCTTCAAAATATTGACATACTCAACCCTTTGCACCTTTGACAGACTGCTAGACAATTTGACATAACTGGGATCCTCCTCTGTTCCTAAATTGCATTTGGTCACATCAGCCTCTTCAGTTGAACCTTTAACCTTTATAGAAACATCATTTCTGTCAAACAATCTCCCCAAAGGGACAATTCCCTTTGGAATATGGTTACTTGGCAACTGAACAATATGATGGTCAACAATTTTATTAAGAAAAACATCAACATGAGGGATTTATTCAGTATCTTGATCATGATCAATATGAAAATTAGAGAATTCATCCACAGTCTCCAGGAACTTTTTAATCTCAAGGTCATCCTCAAATATCTTCCAATGCTTGACATTGTCAGGAATAGAGGGTTTGTATTTTACTTCCACCTCATATTTAACTTTTGGGGGAAAAGGGACCCTGAAATTACTTGCCGAGACAACCAATGAATCTTCCATAGAGTTCTCCTTTCTTGGGACAAATGAGATATTAAAAGCCAAGAATAAATTGTCAACAAGATCCCATACCTCATTTCTGTAGGCCCTTAACCTATGATGCTTAGCCTGATATTTCTGACCTGATGGAAAATTAACTCAACATCTCCAAACACTTATAGCTCCTCAATCTCCATGTCCTTAGAAACTCTCAAACCCAAGACAAGAGCCTCATATTCTCCCACATTGTTTGTTGTTTCAAATTCAATATTAAAAGATAGAGATATGGCCTCTTGGGTAGGGGAAATGAAAACTAGCCCAACCCCAACACTTTCCATGGAAGAGTCTCCATCAAAAAACATCTTCCAAACATAGACATTGGAAGGAGGGTCTTCATGAGAGGTAATGGGCCTCTTTTTTATTTCGATAGGTGTTTGAGGACCATCAGTGAGTTGTAACATATTGGTTCCCAGATCAATGTCTACTGCGAAAATGGGGTGGTTAGTCGGATTTGCTTCATCACTGATGATGTAAGAAAGTTGAGCTTCCCTATTAAGCCTTGTTTGTTCACCTCCAAACACAGGAATAGTGGCATATGAAAGATCCATTTGCAAAATTCCCCCCAGTATTTTAATCCAAGATCTAGACAAAAGAATCCCAAACTTAGGGGGAACATCAACCACCATAATATCCATGACCACACTTTTCATTGGAAACTGGAACAAAGAAACAATCAAGTCTTTGATAACCCCGAGGCACTTCACCTTCCTGGAATCAAATGAGTACAGTTCATGGTAAGTTTTTGTAACCTCCAACCCAAGCTCCTCCATGACAATCTTAGGCATAATATTGTGAGATGCCCCTGAATCCATCAAGCAGTTGTGTAACACCTTATCATGGATATTCAATGAGGTACATAAAGGAGGAGAGGATTAGTCTCTATCCTCCACCAGAGGTCCCAATATGACAACAGGATTTTCATCTTGGAGGTTAACTGAATTTGCAGAATAAGATGAAGGCTTAGGCTACAACACTTTGGAGAGGCACCTTTTGAAATCCTCATGCTTGCATAGCTCTAAGAAAGGCAGAGGAATTTTGATCTTTTGAATCTCAATCTCAAAGCTAAAAGAGGGTAAGGTTTCATAATTTCCCTCACTTCTAGGATAGGGGTCTTAATCACTGCCTGGGGGTTCTGTATCTCTTTTTCCTTGCTACCAGTTTCCACCTCTTTAACAAGATCCTCTGCTCTAGCAGGCTGATCAGGGATATCAGGCTTCCCTTCCTTCTTCCCGGACCTAAGGTTGTATCTATTCAGGTTGTCTTTGATCCTTTCTCTTTTTCTCATCTTATTTAGCTGGCTATCCATGAGGGCCTCTTCATATGTAGACTAATTTAAATGAGGGGATGAAGAGGTGTCACCAAGACAATGAATCTCAAGATCAGTCTCTTCTTCCTCTCCTTCCTCATCAACAACTAGGTTATTTTGGAGACGGGCTTGGATTTTATGATCATCCCTATCCCTATTTATTTGATCTCTCTGGATGATCCGAGGGGCATTATTTGGTCTTATGAAATTTCCCATGTTGTCAGTGTTTTGGGCGTTTCTGTAACCCTGCTTCCGCTTGCACTTCAATTTCCCCATTTCTGCAGAAAGTGATTTTACCAGCTTTGTTAACTCATCCACTTGATGATGGGAAGCAGAGGAAACAGAGGTCGAAGCTTCAACTCTGCCTTTTCTTCTGTCTCTATCAACCTTACTCCTAAGTTTATCCACTACCAATATATTGGATTCTACTTCAAGGGATGCATCTTGCAAATGAGCCAAGGAGGTAGCTCTTATTTCTCTCAGCAGGAGGAAAACCTCAGGGTCAAAAGCACTAGCATAAGTGATCTTGGTAGAGGTTTCAGTAGGATTAATATCAATGGGGATGTTATTATACATCTTATTAAATATCTTGGAGAAATCTGAGACAAATTCCCCTTCTTCTCTCTTAAGAGATCCGAACGCTGTGATATAATATAGGAAGTCTTTTTTATCCCCCCAATGTCTTAATATTGCATCATCTAGAGCTTCAATCCCATCAATAGATCCAGGATTCATACCCCTAAACCATTTTCTATCCTCCCCATCCAAGTTCTGTAAAAAAACTCTCATCCAGACCTCTTCATTTTCAATATTAAGATTATCTACATAGCTGTAAAAAGATGAAAGGTGCTCTTCAATAGTTATGTCTTCCTCTCCTATAAACTTGGGCATGTACTTGAGGTAATATCCAACTAGGAGGGGATTCATAGGCTGAGGTAAAACAAGAGGAGCATACCTAGCGACCACTATGGAATCCATTCTATTTCTAGGAGGATTAGCACCTACCATTGGGATGTGAAATGTAGGAGAACCAGGGGAAGATGGGGTTCGAACAAGTGAGATTGGAACTGTGTTTCTAGGGGAGAAAGGAAAATAAGTTCCCCTCTCTTTAGATGCCACAACTACGACAGGAGGAGGAGTAGGAAGACCCAAAGTGGGAAGACCTTCTAAGGTTCTGGGTTTGAACCACTTTATAATCTCAGGGGAAACAGGGGTGTCAAAAATTTCTTCTAAATGAGGTCTATAAGGAGAGAATTTGACAGGGAAACTCCCGAAATTTAAACTTCTAGAAAATCCAACAGATGGTATAACAAGAGAACTTGATGCAGCTATTGGAGTTTCGAAAAAAGAATCATGAAAATTATCAGAATCACCTGATGCAACAACTAAAATCCCTTCTTAAGGGGTCTTTCCTTTTCTGATAATATTTTCTGGGTCCGCTTCAGGTGTATCCAGAGGCAGCTGTGGAGTAGACCTCGTGTGTCTGTTTTTGGGAGCCACAACCGAAACAATGGATTCGCCATGTGCAAGTTGCAATCTCTGAGTTACTGATTACTGATGCACATTTAGAATCAAAATTTCTTTGTCATTCTATCCCAGGGAAATGTCTTCAATTCGTTCCCCAACAATGACGCCAAGAAGGTTAGCACTAAGAGTCACCCCTGGATTGCAAGAGGATAAGCCCAGTGTTGATTAAGGTTGGTTGTCATTGATGTCAACCCTTGAAGAAAGACCCGTAGCACAAAGGTTTGGGTAATGGACCCAATAGTGTTTGATGTAAATATGACTCATTATTGTTTTGTCATGGTTGATAATAAGTAAATATGG
>ML799004.1:86855-108320 GCA_009831015.1 Picea engelmannii | reverse complement strand
TAAAATGAAGTGACATAAATGGTATAAATAAACATCATTATACATTCATTTTGATACAAGTTGAATTTCATAGGAAATAAGAAGTAAATAAGGCCGGATTTCAAGGGAGGATGAAGTCTTTTGGTGATGTGTTCTAAGGTATGCTATTTTCAGGTCATCTTACCATTTTTTCTATAACTTCATTTCTATAACGATTCAGATGGTTAAATATCTATGGTATTGAGAATACATATCAAGGTACCTCTGGTAAAAATTTCAGCTCTTTATTCACTACAATTATGGAGATACACTCTGTGGAAGATAGGGTTTGTGACCAGTCCTGAAGCTAGTCAATAAACAGGTGTTCCGGGTAAAACAGTCATAAATTATTCATAGAGAATCCAAATGATGTGGGAAAAATTTCATTCGAAATATTACGGACTATAGTTTCTTGTGTGGGAGTTTTAGAATCATATGTTAAATATTGAGCACGGGGTATTCTGTACAAGTTTTGTCTTCTTAATAGACCAGAATTGTATAAAGTCTACCATTCTTTCTATAACTTCTTTTTGGGGAGGATTCAAGGAGTGAAACTTGGAGGAGTTTCATAGAATACATTGAGTAATATTATATATAGTATCAGAGTACTCTAAGAATTGAAGAATTGTAGAAATTGAAGAAGTTGCAGGAAGCATTATCAGGTTCTATGTGATGATTGGTTGATGGTGATGATTTAATGTAAAGTTTTATTATCTCTCATATATTATTGGGTGGAAGGAAGGGGCAAGGATGGAGAGTTCAAATCTATATTGATATTGGAGGATTGTATATTCCTCTTGGAGGTTTATCCCTCCCTTTACATTTGGAATCTGTAGCTACCTTTGGAAGTCATTACTTCCCTTGAACAATAACTATTGATTATTTCTCATATATTGTGCATGGTGTATTGTGGTGTATTGGTGTAACTCTTATACTATTGTTCATTGCTCATTGTATATATTTGAATGGTTTAAGTATAAGTTGAAAAAGGTTTTAAATTGTACTTGATACTGATTCACCCCCCTCTCAGTATCAACACTAATAAAATAAAAATCAAATCGATATTAAAATTTAATAATAAAGTTTAGACTTTATATGGACGATAAAACCTATTGTTAATAAAAATAATAAAAGGTTTAAAACAAATCAACTAATTAATTAACTTAACTAATACATTTTAATTAAACTAAACTAACTAATCAACCCCTAATTAAAATTTATTGAAATGATTTTTTTCTACATTTTATAGAAAATTTAGAAAATGTTACAACATTTGGCTCCATCTAGGGATTGTGTCTCTTAACGAGGCACTAAAGAACTACATACCATGTTCCTTTATTGGTTTATGGAGTGATTATTTTGGAAGAAAACCAATTAAACACTCCTAGTTAATGTTATTTTCTCTTTTAAACAAAAGTAAAACCTTTTCTTCTCATTTGTGTGATTAATCTATAATTGAAGACACTGAACCACTAATAATTTTAGAATTTAACATGTTTTTATAGAGAAGGACCAGAAAAGGATAACAATATTTTCTCTCATTCAAATTTACTCAAGAACTATTTAGGGTAATGTAGTCATAAATTTTGGCTAAAGAGTCAAATTTATAACTAGTGTTTTAGGAACTCAAGGTATTTTAGGATTTTAAAGATAACTATTAAGGTCAGAACATAGTTGTTTTTGAGGAAACTAGTTTGATTGAGTAACAAAATAAAGATACTCATTGGTAATATTTCCCATCCTCATGGTTTTGCTACATTGCCAAAAAGAATCCATAGACTATGGTGTAGTCACCCTGACATCATAGAGCTTGCTTCACTGCCAGTGAGCATCCATATCCCTTGTTGTTATCATCGAAAAAAATTCTCACAACAATACAAACAATGGTTTAAGAAAGTACCATCACAACATATCAATCAATGTACCTCCAGTATTTACAAAACCTATCCAACAAGTCACCAAAACTATACAAGTAGTCCCTAAATTTCAGCGTAGTTTCCTCAAAGTAGGCTTGCACATATTTGCATAGGCCAACATAGCTCTAAACGAAAAAATTGTGTGGTCTGTGCGGATTTATCCACAAGAACCTGGGTCGATGCGGAAACGATGCATTAATGCAATTGGTCAGGCTTCAACCACTTCCATATTGAGGTGTACTAAGACAAGACACCCAAATCATCCCGAAATATAGCTTTGGTGATATTGAAGGGATGGGTGGTTGATCTGTAAACGATAGGCCTATGGATGATCTGTCTCACCAACACGGATACTTTTGTGGAATACAACAATTATAGCCTCAAACCTTTGTATTACGGGAAATTATCGACTAATCAAGCCACAAGTTGAGTCGAAAAAAAATGAGTTGGAAATATGCGGCAAGTTGGGTTGAAGGTAATGCAAGTCGACCTAGTCAAATTGATCCAAGTTGGATTTACCCAAGTAGAATTTACCTAAGTCGAATTTACCCAAGTCGAATTTATCCAAGTCATATTTACCCAAGTCGGGTCAACCAAGGAATGTCTGTCGGTCGAATGAGGAAGGGAAATCGACAAAAAATATGGGGGAGGGGTAATCTGGTGGAACAATTCAACCAAATTGTCCAAACGACTATCTAGAGGGAGAATTTACTCTTCAACAACCAATACATTTACTGTGGAGAATATACCACTCCACAACAATTTTAAAATGTTTGGGGAGTGATTTTGGAACCCCACAATCAATAAAAACAACCAAGGGCGATTTATACATCCCACAACAAGAAAACAAATGTCCAGAAGTTTGAAAACTTGGTTAGGTAAGTTAAAATTCACCTAGGTTATTTTGAATTCTCCTAGGAAACAAAAGAATGCTATGTACATTTAGTGGGGAAAACTAAAACACCCAACAATGATGAATTACATGCGCAGGTGCTACAAGATGAAAATTTACTTCAACAATGTATGTAGAGAGCACTGCAACTCATAACAAAAGGACCCAAAGAAAAAAATGAATTAAATCACATATATGAACATTTAAATGGGTTTATTTTGTTATGCTTGGGAGAAATTACAAAGGAGTGAGTGATACACATAATATGTGTATTTTTACTCAGTGACATTATAAAATTGTAGAGGCCAAGGTTTAGGGACACCTTCGCTTAGAGTGAAGAAGTGCATTAACTCCTTCGTCCACCCAAATTTAAGTAGGTTGCCTTCTTCAAGCTCTAACTCATGTTACTTTCTTTCCCTATTTCTCCTTACATCTTCCCCCTTTTCCTCTTTGTTGCTTCTCTCGTTACTTTTAATGGGATTATCTTGGAAGGACAATTGTCACAACTATTCATTTAATCTTCCCATTGTGCTAGGAGACCAAAATAAATGAAATAAAAAACAAAACATGTTTCTTTAAAAAATTTACAAACATTTTCGAAGATCTAATTTGGATCACACCCCATTTGAAAGATTTTGTTACCCAGAATATTGAACATTAAGGAGACAGAAGCACAAGGCTTCCATTTGCCTCTGCATATCCACCATTCCATTGCCAATGAAGGAATCTTGTTTTCTTCTTGTATTCCCTTGTTTCACTGCTAGAGGATTTGTGCTCTCTCTCTCTCTCTCTCTCTCGATGTGATTTTATAAGGTATGCCTTGCCACCCTTGATCAAGAAAACCTTATTCTCCCTCCTGTAGAAGGTAGCATCCCTATCCCACAAGTAGGGGCTACCCAACATCAATCTACAAGCATCCAATGGTGCAACTTCACATTCTACCTCATCAACATAGCTGGCAGTAATGGAAAACTTTATTTAACATTTTTAAGTGATTCTCTTAACAATTTTCGCTTGCAACCATACTAGTGAACTTGGATGCACTAGATCATTTCTTTCTAGACCAAGCTCATCAACTAATGATTCAAAAACCAAATTACATTGAGAACTACTTTCAAACAAGGAATTTACCTTCCGGTTCTTCACTTGAACTTTGATTCAGAATAACACATGTTTATCTCCGATCTCCCTTGGCCACTGCAATGTGGTGCAAAATACAACTTCGTCCAGATCAGAGGTGCTTTCTATTGATTCTTCTTTTGTCTCGGTATATACCTTTTCTTTCCCCTTGGACTTTATCCACTTTGGACGCAATTCTAAATGAAGTTTCCAACACTTCTCTTCTGTGTGCCCATCTACATTGCAATGTATATTAGGATCCTTCCTTTCCTTAGTTACGGTTGCTATATTGTTATCTCTTTTCTTCCAGGTCTCTTCTTGGCCCATGTGTTGTTGTCTTTTCATGGAGTCTAACTCAATGTAGAGAGCCTTCTTGCTGTTGAAATACTGAGAGGGGGCGAGGGTGAATCAATATGAACACATTTTACCACTTTCAATCACAATATATATACACTTCAACTTTATCAACAATATTCAATATTTTATCACTTATGCATTCAATATATCATTACATCATAAATAATATCATTCATCTGTGCGTAATAAAAAACCACAAATACATAGTACACTAGAATTATGTGGAAACCAAAATGGGAGAAACCACATAATGATTTCTTATATATATCAAGAATACATTCATAGGAAGCATCAACTTCCCAATTCTCCAGCACCAACTAGAAGGAGGCTCCAACCCCCTATTTACAGGCTCTAACCCAGCTGCAACTCCCTGAATTCTCTAGCTTCAATTGGAAGGAGGATCCACCCCCCTAGTTCACATGATCCAACCTGAAGGAAGCTCCAACTCCCTATTATTTGGATCCAACAAGAAAGAGGCTACAACCCCCTGAGTTACAAGCTCCAACCTGAAGGAAGCTCCAAATCCATGTGTTCTCTAGCATCAACCAGAAGGAGGCTACAACCCCCTTTCCTTGCCCCATCCTACCTCTTTGGAATATAAGTGTAGAATCAAATTGTCACTACCACTGATCAACCTGTAATTGCCACTACCACTGACCAACCTATCATTGTCACTAATATACCATCATCAACCAACTATAACAAGGTCCACTCACATGGATACTAAAACCATCACCATACCATGTACTAGAACATGTACCATACCATGTACCAGAACCTAAACCATACCATTTACATCAACCATGTAATATGAGTTTTTCCTCATCCATATACCATATCACTCATGATATGTCTCAATTATTCCATACACCATATACAATAAGATATGATTAATGAAGTTCCTCAAGCATGTGATAAAATCACCATGACATATACCAAACCATATACCAATATAGCCAAGTTATGATTCTAATCAATGTACCATGAAATCACCAAGATGTTTCTCAACATGTACTAACATCACCAAGACATGCCTCAAGAATGTGTCACAACATCCAATGCATGTACCTCAAACATGTGCCATATCCTCATCAAGAAGTGCCTCAAACATGCATCAATATCACCAAGAAATGTACCTCATACATGTACCAAAAATATTTCTCATACCATTCACATAAGATGTTCCTCAATCATGTACCAATGTCTCAACAAGATACCAAAGACATGCCTCAATCATGTACCAATACATCACCAAACATGTACCAAGATATGTACCTCAAACATGTGCCACATCACTCGTGATATTCCTAAAGAATATACCATACAACAAACCATATGCCAAGTATTCAATATGTTCCTCAAGGCATATAGCAAAGATCACAAATAAATTCCTTAAGCATGTGCCAAAATTTCCAACATGCAAGCCTAAAAAACACATAGAATAATGTACCTTTACATTCTGTAGAACCTGGACTTGTGTTACATCTCAAACCATACCTTGTTGGACTTCAACAACCTGGTACAAGAATTCTCCCTCAGATCTATCTTAGCCTTGCGGGACCAATATCAGTATCACCCAGGGCATCATGTGACAAGGGTCGTATGACCCATGGGGGTGCCTTGCAAGAAACCAGTAGCTTGACCCGCAGGGGTCATCCAAATTAGGGTTAAAATCCTCGCTATACTCAACAATCCCAAAACTTTCACACTCCTTACTCTTTCGATGCCTTAGATTCACCATTTCAGATTCTCCAATAGATCAGTTGATCACTAGAATATATTCAATAAACTTGTGTATGTGGGTGTACTTATGAGAGGATTCTTGTTGTGTATTTATACTTTTCCAAATGACTTATTTCCTTAACTTTAAGGGAAACCTGTGCTTTCTTGTTAGAACGACTTTACCCTTTAATTAATGATTTGTAATTATTTAGGGGCTTCTTAACCATTCTTTGGGGCTTCAAAATTCATGACCTCATAACTCCTCAACTGTGAGGAACTACGTGACGTACTACCTACCATTGGAAACACAAGGACAAGAACTATCCATATATGACTATGTTACCTGCATTTACATTGTCCTTCATGTCCTTATTCCTCGAACAACTTTGGGATTCATGACCACACCTCTGGGGATTCTTGTAGACTTCTTCAAATGCATCCATCACATATGTTTAAATCAATGACAACCTCTTCTATTGACATCAATGAAAACCAACTATCTAACAACATCAATGACAACCAACTATCCAACACTTTCTTGCCTCATCTATTCTTTTCACACCTTGAAGTTGCAACTATCTTTGAATATGGATGAAAATTCCTCCAAGGTTCTTCATGACCACCCCTAGATATTTGAGAGAAACACCCAACTTGATGGCTTGCCTCTTGAACTCAGAAGTGTATTCTTACACTCCTTGTCCCTGTTCTTTCCGAAGGTATTGCGACTTCATTAGTTGTTCCTCTTTGTATCCTATGGGATATAATTGTGACTTGAGTGATTCCTTGAAGTCCTCTCATTTAATCACCATGAGATTCTTTCCCATCCTTAGTGCACCCACATAACTCTCCCACCATAAAAGAGAATGTCCAATCATATCAAAGTGGGAAAAGGAGATCTGTTGTGTTTCTTGGATTTGATAAAGACCAAAGTAAACTTCCAATTTTTTCAACTAACTATCCAAGGCTTCAACATTGGTTTGTCCATTAAACATGGGTATTTAAAGATTCACTTCAAACTTGAAAGGAACATGGTAAGATGAAGGAAAATTGTTGTCATTACTTGATTTTCCAAGCATCTCGATCTTGGAACCTTATGGGCCAATCTTGTGTTCTTCGTTCTCAGTCTCTGCTGAGTGTGCTTCCTTACCCTTCATTACTAGCAACTGTGTCACCAACTTAGTCAATGTAGCAATGATTTTCTTCAATCGGGTCATTCTGACCTTTGGATCTTCCCTATCATCTTCTTCACAATGATGCCCCACCATTAAAGGTACTATGTTATGTGTAGGCCTAGAAACAATCTTTTTCCATTGTTCTGGTACTTGCTACAAGTGTTTACCATGCAGGTGTTCTCCAAGTCTTCAGAACCTACTTCGATACCATCAGATCCATAAATGGTAGGCCTATGGCCTATCTATCTCACCAACATGGATAATTATAAATAATACAACAATTATAACCTCAACTATTTGGATTACGATAAATTCTCGACCAATCAAGCCACAAATCAAGACAAAAAAAAATGAGTTGGAAAGATACGACAAGTAGGGTTGGAGGTAATGCAAGTTGACCAAGTCGAATTGATCCAAGTCATACTTACCCAAGTCATATTTACCTAATTTGGTTCAACCAAGGGATGTCTTTTGGTCGAATGAGGAAGGGAACTCGACAAAAAATGTGGGGGTGGAGTAACTCGGTGGAATAAGTCAACCAAACTGTCCAAATGACTATCTAGAGGGTGAATTTACTCTTCAATATCCAATACACTTATTGGGGTGAATTTACCACTCCATGACAATTTTAAAATGTTTGGGGGCAAAGTTTGGAACCCCACTTTCAATAAAAATGCCTAGGGGCAATTTTTACATCCCACGGCAAGGAAAAAAACATCCATAAGTATGAAAATTTGGTTAGGTAAGTCAAAATTATCCCAAGTAATTTTGAAATCGCCCAGAAAGAAAAATAATTCTATGTACAACCAATGGGGAAAACAAAAATCCCCAACAATGATGAATTACATGTGTGAGGGCTATAGGATGAAAATTTACTTAAACAACGTATGCATAGAGCACCACAACTCATAACAAAAGGAACTAGAGAAGAAAACAAATTAACTCATAGATATCAACATTTAAACGATTTTATTTTATTATTCTCAGGAGAAAATTACAAAGGGGTGAGCGATACATAGACTCTGTGTATTGTTACTCATTGACATTACAAAATTGCAAAGGCCAAGGCTTAGAGACACATTTTCTTAGAGTGAATAGGAACATTAACTCCTTCGTCCACCCAACTTCAAGTAGGATTCCTTCTTCAAGCTCTAATTTTTGTTACTGTCATTCCCTATTTCTCCTTGCATCTTCCCCCTTGTCCTCTTTGTTGTTTCTCTCATTACTTTTAATGGGATTCTATTGGAAGGACAACAACCACAACTGTTCGTTTCACCTTCCCATTGTTCCAGAAGACCAAAATAAATGAAATAAAACAAAATCATGTTTATTTACAACATTTACAAACATTTTCCAAGATCCAATTCATATTAGTGGTACCTCCAAAGGACCCCCATTAACACTATGAGAAAGTTATGAAAAAACTTGTATTGGTCCTATAAATAAATGCCCAAGGTATGCAAACAAAGAGAATAATTTTGAGTATTGTTATGCTATTCATTTGATTTTAGAGAAGCCATCTTTCTCTTAGAGATATTTGAGCATTGATAACTAGTGTTACCCTTCTCACCTCTTGAGAAATTTAACCATCAAGTATTCACCATTGTAATTCCATTGTTAGAAGAAGATGTCTTTATATTTGGGGGACTCAAGAGCCCTCCCAAGGAGGAATATGGGACTCATAAGTTCCCATACTTCTCCTAGGTGTTATCAATTTGAATATCAATCCTATTGGTAGCTATTACTTGTGTCACTTTCATGTTTCCATTTGAATTATATGCATGTTTAGTTTTTTCTTGTCATTTGTTTTTCTATTTTCTCTATGGTTGATGCACTAATCAACTAACGCTTTTTTGTATTGTCTTGTTGGTCTAACAAGGAAACTAAGTGCATTTGTTTTGTTCACCTAAGTGGCTAAAAAAGAATAATAGATTGGCGACCATACTGGGGAATTGGATGCAACTAAGTCCATTGCTTTTTCTCACCCAAGTGGCTAAACAAGCATAACAAATTGGTGACCATACTAGGGAATTGGATGCAACTAAGTGCATTGTTTTTGCTCACCCAAGTGGTTAAATAGGCATAAAACATTGGTGACCATAGTGGGGAATTGGATCAAATTCCACCCTAATTAGGCCATTAGAGATTTATTTCTCACCAATTTGTGTTTGCAAGGGTCAAAACTGGTCAAAACCAGTCTAGACCAACTCTCAGATTGAAAAATTGATCCTCTAATCAGGATAACTCAATTCAGATTTTCGTTCTTGCTGCTTCAATGTGTTTGCACGGGTTCATGAAAAATATATGCGTAGAGCTGCACATTTTCCCTATTTAATTTTCGCGCATACTGTGCACTATACACAACTATTAGAACTAACAACCACATATAGGTCCTCTTTCTCATTGATTGTAATGGATTTCAAAGCTGGTTTCAAAAAGTAGTTTTAGGTTTATTTTTCAGCACTTTGTAAAACCATAAAAAGTAGACTTAGAGTTCTTTCTTGCACTAGTATTTATCCAAACATAAAAATTTAAAGGGGTAACAAGAACCGTACAATATTTTGATTCATTTATTGCCACATGGATGGCTTAGTATAACATTTGAACTCCAAAGTTAAGTTTCCCTTGCGCCTTTGAGTGATAATGGGGAAACAAAAAAATCATCTCTTAAGAAGATTCATCTCCATTTTAATTAATCGAACAATTAGGAGAGGCCAATACCTCTTAGTTTAATTTTTGACAAATTGAAACAAAAATCTTAAAGAAGTAAAGGGCCCATACATGCCCACATGTTTGCAACATTATGATAGTTTCAAAATTTTCTTAAAACAATAAAAAAAGAACATAGGAAGTTTAACAAATTTGTAAGGATCCAATGTCCACATGCTTTGCAATTTAGGAAGTGTTTCATTTTGTTATATTAGACAACATCTTAGGGAGTTTAAAGGATCAAAAGTAAAGATCCACATGTCCACATTACTAGTGATCTAGGGATTTTTGAATTTCGCAAGGATTTTCATAACACATTTAGTAAGTTATATTTAATCAAGATTTGTAACGGACCAAACGATGTCGACATGATAAAATTTTGATCACTAAATTATTGAAAATCTTTGTTTACACCATCACTTATTTCACACAAGAGCATCTCACCACACACTTAAAATTTCTATTTCATATTTGGAGCCATAGTATGCTATTCTCCCCACGCCCATAAGCGATCTTGAAGAAACAAAAGGACTACATATATCCTTGGAAATTTTCCACACCATTTCAATAAATGAGGTTGGTTCATGACCCCAATCTCACAACCCATGTCAAATCCTAAAATAAACCATTAAGAAACTCACTTTTAACTCCAAATGAGGAACACAAAACCAATTTGTAGTCTAAGTTGATATCTCATGGATAGGCATCCAGAATTTTTTTGGTTATCATTTCTCATTGAAACTTAAAATTTGTGAAATAGGAAACTGAAATTTTCTAAATCAAGTGTTCCTACACCATAAGGTAGGGGGATACCCATGAAGGGTCAAAGGCTGAGGTTTGGTTGTTCTGTGCATGCCTCCTTGAGTTGCTTGACTCTTGGAAAGCATCCAACCAGTGACCCATTTCTTAGGATGAAAATCTAAATTCCACACTTGATTGAGGTAGCTTAGTTTCCAAATCTAGGTTTTTTCCACCGAGGTGGTGATTGTGGGATGCAATCACATCTCAATCAAATTTTGAATGCCTATTGGGAAATATCACCAGTACTTTTGTGATATGACCCCTTCACCCCTCATTATAATTGATTGTTTATACCTTCACTAGTTCCTCTTCTGGTGGGTTCATGCCCCATTGTTGAGTTGTTTTGGAAGGCTCGATGCTATTTTAAGAGGAAGGGAAATACATCTTTTAGAACACGTGCAATTTATTTTGTTCCTCCATGTCGAAAAAACCCAAACTACCCTACTTCTTTGCTTGTATTAGTTGTTTTATGTATGATATCCACTATTGATTACATGCAACTATGAATTACATTGTTGAGATAGTCCAAAAAAAATATACAAAACACGTTTTCATTTATTTCTCTCATCACAAATCACACACATTCCTAGCAAGCCTAGAATCATAAGGGAACCACAAAATCCCTATCGATCTAGATGCTTGCATAACCTCCCTCCAATATTGGGAGGTGTCACCAATTTGGCTGACACATCAACTCAACCATCTCATACACCAATGAGTGCAACCATTTTGGGATCATCTTTTCTTGGTTCCACCTTTCTCGGCACCAATATCCCAAATAACCTACCCACTAGTCCTCCATAACAAGGAGGTAAAGCTCAACCTTCCTCACAAGGTTCAAGTTCTCAACCTTCCTCACAAGGAGCTACCCCTCAAACACCACACACCATGGATGGAACACCTCCTACCATGCCATATTTGACATCTCTAAACATCCCATATTTGACCAAATTAACAAATGACCCAATATTACATGATCTTACTTGGCCTAACATGCCCACCACATTACCTTTTGACATCCCAAATTTTGAATGGAAATCGAGTGAGGACCCAACCAATCACATTATTTCCTTTGAACTATGGTGCTCTTCCAATAGTATCATGGACAATTCCATTCGTTTGATATTGTTCCAAAGAACACTCACTGGTCCATCTTCGAAGTGGCATGTGGATGAGAAGTCAGGGTCCGATACAACCTTCGAATCACTAGTGAAAGTATTCCTATATTTCTTTCAATTTTCTATCCGTCATGACACTGTTTTGGAGATTCTCTCTGAATTTAAAAAAACCATAGTCATCCACATCACTGATCATATTCATGAATGGCATCAGAGAAGAAGCATTTGCAAGGCGGATACCACCCCACAACAATGATTAGACAAGTTTCCTAAGTCCCTAGTCCCTATCATCTCCAAATATGTGGCTACTACTTCGCCTCAATCCAAATAATAATCCATATCAAAATCTCAACAATTTTACCTTATTTACTCCCAATCGAGGTACCTCTAGTCTGTACTACCAAACGCTCCCGGTCCTCTTCCTTTTGGTCAAGATAAACCAGGAGCATCTCACACTGCATATGGATTGATCAGGTCCATGGCCCATTTTAACCCACATGCTCAATCGATACCCACATTTGGGGCCAATCAATATCACCATCCTTATGAAGGAAACCCATATTATCATTCCCCCACACCCCCCCCAAAAAATTTCATGGTCCCTCCTACCCCCATGATGGGAGGAAACATACCTATGCCACCAACAAACCTGATGCAAACCCCACTTCCAGGTCCATCGCCTACCACTGCATACACCGCCAATAATGGAAGTGGAACATCCACCTCATACAATCAATATGGACACCCCCTCAAGGTAATCCATAATACCCTTTTCCTAGTCCCCCTCATCCCATTCCCCGAGCACATGGATAGAAATAGAAAGGTGTGAATTTTATTCAACCCTCTCCCATTCAATAGGTTCAATCCTTTGAACAATTGAATATGAAAAACCCTCCTAATCAATCCAAAAATAACAAGAAGAAGGGTAAGAATAAAAATAAAAACAACCAAGGACAAGGGGGAAACCCCCAACATGAGGTAACCATAATAATGCTAACCAAAATCCCCAAGGGGGAAATAATAATTCCCAACCACGTCAAGTGAAAAACAACAATATTAGAACCAATTTCCCATGCACATTGTGTGGGGAGTATGGACATTATACCCACCACTTCCCTTAAATCGTTGATTACAAGAGGATGAAAGAAACCATGAACACCCAAATACCCCCTGCACCATAACCTCCCCCGCAAATACTGCAAAATTATTTTCCACCCCAGATACTATCGGTATTACATAACCTGATTCCCCATCAAAAAATCATCAATACTCAATCGGAGGCTACCCCTCACCCCTACAAATGGGAGAATACCCAAATTGAGGATAAAAACAACCTGGAAACTCTACATACTGCAACATCATCCTCACCACTGAAGAGGAAATACTATTACAAACTTGCATCCATTAGTATGGTATGCCTCCCCACTCAAATTCGAACACATGGGACTCACCCCAATTACTAGCAGAACAAACTCTGACAATACCTCATCCTAGCAGATAATCAACCACCCGAGTACCCTATGCACCTCTGCGTCAGAATGTACACAACCCCCATGCTAGGGAAACACACAAATATAGCCTAATCAATGATTTCGCTCAATCCCTAATTGCCATGTCTATTTGAGAGGTTCTCCAAACATTCGCTTCAAAGTGAAAGGCCTTTCTCACACAATTGGGGGCATTCGACCCATCAAACACTCATTTTATCACTTTTGATTTGGATAATGAAAAACCATGCTTTCCCTCGTTGGTCTCTTTCCAAATCTTAGTCAAAATACAAAACATAACAATACACTAGTGTATCATAGATGGAGGGTAATCTACATGTATTATGTCTAAAACTATATGGAAACAACTCGGATCAACCAAGCTCATCCTTTAGGCCATTACTCTTTGATCATACGATGGCTAACCATCAAAACCTGATGGCCTCTACCAAAACATTCTAGTCGAACTAGGGGGGGGGAATGATTCTAATTGATATCGAAGTCATTGATTCCCAATTGGAATACAACATCCTCTTTGGATGAATGTCATGAAATTCATTTCCTCCTTCTCATTTGGCACCATTTTCTTCCCTCACAATGGGAAGATAGTCACCATCAACCAATTAACATACAATGAACCTAATCAGTCGAGGAACATGGAAAACATCCTCCCTCTCATATGAGCTAGATCTGAACTTTCACCAGTCATTGATGTTAGGTCAGGAATATTTCAAGACCCATTACCAATGGGATCTTATCAGGGAATTCCACCTCGCGTCCCTACCACAAGTTCAACTGAAGTTTTCATAGTCTCTTCATATGGAATTGAGATCAACGAGTAACATCCCACCCAGTAATAGACACACCTCAACCTACTTCATAAAAATCCACATCGCCACCCATTCAAGAAAATCCACGAATGACTAGGAAAATTCCTATTTGGAAAATGGTCCCTCAGAACATAACCCAAATATTGTTCTTTTATCCACCACTAGGGGTCTTAGTGTATCAGGTCATCACTACTCTCACCTTGCAAAACATGGTGATCACTATCCCAATTTTGTATCTTGACCCACCATCTATGGTACCATTCCCATCCATTCCACCTCAATAAGAGGTCTTTCCCACACAACCCATGGTTCAAACACCATCTCTTTCCACTGGTCACACAGTTGGGGAAAACACTACCAATGAAAAGGGAACCAAGAAGAAAAAGGAGTCCACCCTCCCCTCCCAACCTCAGATCCAACCACCATGTGCACTTTGTGCAACAGTTGGAAACCCTACCGATTTATACCCTACCTTACCGAAATTACAAAATGTAATTTAGCTTCCAAAAGTAGAGACATTACTTCCTACCCTATTAGTTGCACCCACAACCAAAAAACCTTCTTCATTTAGAAATAAATTTCTCCATACCAAATTTGCATGCACCATATGTTCACAATATGGCCATTATACTCATCATTGTCCAACTCTCCCTCAATTTTAGGAAATTTTAGCAGTAGTGCGACACACATCATTGTCAGATCCCTCTCAAGCTCCCTCGAATGCCGCTAACATTACTGACATACATTATATCTCCACGTTAGTAAATGAAAGGATGAGATGCCCCTGTGTGTTGTGCCACCAAATGGACCATTTTACATACATGTGCCCAATTTTTATCGAATATTGGAGTTGTCGTATGACTACCCTTCAAAATATTCGAACATCCCTTCAAGCCTCCCTTCCTAAACACCAAACTTCTTTACCCCCTCAAGGTAACCCCATTGTCCCATTGGCAGAGCAAAAATACATACCTTTGGCCCCACCAGCCATACATATATCACAATGGTTATAAGAATTTCCGTTGAACCCACCTAATTCTCCTGTAAGTCCTATCCATGATAGTCTATCATACATGATCCACAAACATGTATGGATATATGGTGAATTTCATCCAGTGAAGACCCTCCACCTCCTCTCATTGGTCCACTTACCATGACAAAAAATGATGACCACCCATCTACATCTTCTATGCCTTCCATAGATGTCAACATCATCACTAACTTATACCATACGTTTGATGCCATTATGTCCCACTCGCCTTCTCAAACCTCCGACGACCCATTATTTTCATACATCTTCCAATCCAATGAAGATATATTAGAGGCCATGACAACATTATATTTTCCATAGGATGTCATGCATCACCTATATTTCTTCTTAATACAAGAATCATTTCAACCCCGCATGGAAAATCATGTCTACATGATTGAGACCAAATATTTCATCCCCCCCGGACATGTCGATTGGTTGAAGAACCCAATCCCTACACCTGATGCTTTTGAAGAAGGGAACATGGCCAACATCTCTTCTACCATCAAAATTGACATCTCACTCAAACCTAGCATAGTCAAAGAAATCACCATCAACACTGCATGTTCTCTTGAAGAGATCACAACTTACAAATCCTTCTTTCAAGAGTTCTGAGACGTTTTTATGGTCATACATAGAAATTCTTGGATTAGATCCAACCATTGTTGAACATCATATTGAAACATGGCCCGATGTTTCCCTCGTTCATTAAAATAAATGACCTTTACACCCTTCAAAGGCCATGGCTATCAAAGCCAATGTTGATAAGTTACATTCGGTTGGGTTCCTCTACCCCATTGCATACACGTATCATGTCTACATGATTGAGACCAAATATTTCATCCCCCCCGGACATGTCGATTGATTGAAGAACCCAATCCCTACACCTGATGCTTTTGAAGAAGGGAACATGGCCAACATCTCTTCTACCATCAAAATTGACATCTCACTCAAACCTAGCATAGTCGAAGAAATCACCATCAACACTGCATGTTCTCTTGAAGAGATCACAACTTACAAATCCTTCTTTCAAGAGTTCTGAGACATTTTTATGGTCATACATAGAAATTCCTTGATTAGATCCAACCATTGTTGAACATCATATTGAAACATGGCCCGATATTTCCCTCGTTCATTAAAATAAATGACCTTTACAGCCTTCAAAGGCCATGGCTATCAAAGCCAATATTGATAAGTTACATTCTATTGGGTTCCTCTACCCCATTGCATACACGTCTTGGGTCTCAAATCTTGTCCCCTTCAATAGCAAACATGGAACTATTTAGGTATGCACCGATTTATGAGACCATAATCAAACCTTTCCCAAGGACAACTTCCCAATACCCTTCATTGATCAGTTCATTGATGCTTGTGCCAAACATGAATTCCTTTCATTAATGGATGAATTCTCTGGCTACAATCAAATTCAAATCCACCATGCAGACAAATACAAAACTTCATTCACTACCCCACGGGGCACCTTCACCTATCGCGTCATTCCATTTGGGCTCAAGAATGCGGGCGCCTCTTTTCAATGAGCAATGACATATGATTTTCATAATCTTTCCCACATCATCCTATCTTACTTGGGCGATATCACCTCTCACTCCAAGAAGCGATCATAACACTTAGAATAATTATGACTTGTCTTTCAAGGATTTCGCAAGTAGTGCATTCGATTAAACCCCCTAAAATGATTTTTTTGTGTCACACCTGTATGCCTACTTGGTTTCATCATCTCTCAATAAGGAATCACCGTGGATCCCCTGAAATTCCAAGCGATCAATGAGATTCCCCCCCCCAAATAAATTGCACTAACTACAGATCCTACAAGGAAAAGATAATTGTTTACACCGATTCGTTCCCGATTACAAAATCCATGCCCATGACTTTATGTGCCTACTGCGATGTATGTAACATACCCATCCACCCACAGGTTGGCCACACTACCTCAAAAACTCACTTCAAAACTGATAATAATTAATTTGAAATTAAGCATGAAAGACTCATATGCATTAATCAAGATCCATGCTACAACATAAAATAAATAAACAATGTGCCATGCAAAATAACTAGCAAGCATGCACACAAAAATACGTCTCGGAGATAATTAAATACACAACGGGATATGCATTATACATAAAACACATAGAGAACTTATCTTTGCAAGTAAACATTCACCAATTGGATGCAGACAAAGGACGTTCCTCCCAACCATAGACATTGTTGTTCATTTACTCTCAACAACAGGTCACCCCTGATCCAGGGCTATGAATCCACAAGGATGGGTCCTAGGCCAAATCTAAAACAAACAACAATTTCCTAACTAGCTCTCAGGTTTCTCAACCACACAACAAATCCTAATTTCTAGCTCTCTTTCCCCTTCAGCTTGCACAAACCAAAGAAATGAACACCTTTCTCTGCCATGTATTTCCTCAGGTTGTTCCATTTCTCTCCAAGGATCCAATGCTACTGGTCAGGAAATATCCCTGCTGGAAATTCCAAGGATTCTCAGTTGTGGATAGTTCTTTCTAAACTACCATTAATCTCATGCACTTAGGCATCCATTCCATCTTGGAATGATCGAGAATTTATTATATCCATATAGCAATGGCTCTCCTCTTCCAACCATTCATTTCCATGCTCAGACCAAGAGAACACGAGTTAGAAAGAATGAGGCACCAAAAATGAAAGAGTGAGAAGGGTGTAAGAGTGAATGGAGAAGAACAAGTGAACAACCCCCAAACAACCCACAAGAAGGGTTTATATAATTACAAGAACCAAGAACCACATAGTCTCCCCACAAAGCTCATTTAACCACTTTTCTCAATTAAAACCAAAATGGGTAAATAAAATATAATAAAAATAATTATCCCCTCTAGCCCCCTCTCTCGTGGAATCATATCCCCCTATCCCTTGTCCTTATCCATCTTGCAACCAACGGTGTATTTTATTAATATATATAGATGTATTACATTTATAGGAACTCTGACCCATTTCCAACTTTATCGGCTCACCAACCTAGGTCACAATTACAGAATAATTCCAGTTTATAGGGATCAAACTGGGGGTGTTACAGTGCGATATCCCATACCATTGGGATCAAGTTTACCAAGTTCATTTTGAGTCACTAAAAGAATCACTTAGTAAATAACCCTTGATCAGTCCCCCAAATTTTGATAGGGATTACATCCTATATCTATTTGTCTCATATGTGTTAGTGGTAGGAGTTCCAGTCCAACTAGGCGATGAACAATGTGAGAATATCTTTTACTACATAAGAAAAAATCTCTCTAGGATCCCTTTGAAATTACAATCATGAGGAGAAGTTAGCCTTGGCAGTGGTCCTAGCATTCCATAAACTATGTCATTAAATTATGTTGCGTACCACCAAACTTGTGGCATATTCCATCCCTATGCAATACTTGCTCAGTCAGTGCCATATCAATGAAAAATTTTCTTGCTGGATCTTCATTCTTCAAGAATATGATCTAGAGTTAACAACTCCCAAAATAAATAAACCCCTCATTCTCGGAGAGTTGATTGCGGACCTCCCATCAAAATCAAACGAATCACCTGTTAACAAGAACTTCCCAGATGAACACTTATTCTTTCTTTCATCTAATGACCCATGATACTAAGACGTTCTTGCATAGATTTGCATGCAAAAATTTAGTCCTCGTCTCTCCTAAGACGATTGCTGACACATCCATCATTAGGCCCCTCGATATCTCATCATAGGATATGTCCTCTACCATAGGGGGGGCATACACCATACTTCGTCATTGCCTCACCATAGAAGAGGCAGAAAAATTCCTAAATGACTTCCATAGTGGCACATGTGGAGGCCACCTCTCCAACATGTCCACTATGCAGAAAATAGTTCAAGATGGTTACTTCTGTCCCACCTTATTGTATTATTACATCCATTGTATCAAGCGCCATGACAAATTTCAATTATATGTTGGAAATGTTTAACAGGTAGCATATGCTTGTCATTGATGGCAAGTACATCAATGAAGATGGCATGAGTACAAGAAGAATGTAACAGACGGGCACCAGAAGTATTTTGGGAAGACGCTGCAAATAAACCTCGATAAGATAAGAAGAGATAGTGCAGAGGATGTTTGGTATGTTTTACAGGTAGCATAAGCTTGTCATTGATGGCAAGTACAGCAGTAATGATGTCTTGAGTACAACTGCGATGATCAACAGGAAAATAGAAGATAAGTCCAGGAAGATCGAATGATCGAAGGCAACACAACGTTGATTAGGCATGATGAAGTCCCGTAAAGTTTGTGAAGCATTTATGATCGTTGGATCCCATCCAAAATTCCCAACAGAATGAGGGTCGTCAGATCTGAGTATAGACAAGAAGAGCGCGTTGAAGAGGAGGATAAATCTCAGGCGTTAGATCTGAGCGCAGGGTCCGACCACCGTTGGATCGAGGAGAACCTGCACGATCTTTAAAGTGCAAGGAGTAGAGGGCTCACAAAATCCCGAAAGCAAGAGGACCGTCCATCTCAGGGGGTTATGTGGACCGTTGATCCGACTCCCTGTCGGAGTTTCGGGGATCGAGAGTTGGAGATGACAAGTAATATCATCCACATAAATCCTGATTTCATGATATGCAAAATCACGACATAATCTGAAGCAGTCAAATCAAGATCACATCTGGACCATCGATCCAACTCACGTCAGCAAACCACGTTAGCTAGGAACACGTGGCACAACCAGGTAATGACAAGTGTCAGACTGATTCAACATGCCAAGCACATGTAAGTCACGAATCAGGGTGACACATGGCAGTTATTTAACACATGTGACGTCAACAGACTTACACCATGTCGGAGTTTCGAGGATCGCGTGTTGGAGATGTCAAAGAAACAATGCAACATGAATCTCAATTTCACGATATGCCAAATCGCAACTTAATCGCATCTGTTGAATCAATATCAGATCTTGACCGTTGAGCCAACTCCATATCGGAGTTTCATGAATCACGACATAGAGAGACAAGAAAACAATGCAACAAGTATGTTGAAATTGCGATATGCGAATTCGTGATTCAATCGCAGCCGTTGAATCAAGATTGAATCTGGACCGTTGAATCCAAGTCCATTTTGGGAATTCGAGGATCGAGAGTTGGAGATGTCAAGGAATGTTAACATCAAGAATTCCGATATCGCGATATGAGAAATCGCGACGTAATTGCAACCGTCATATCAAGAGTTGATCTGGACCATTGATACAACTTCTTTACGAAGTTTCGTGGATCGAGGTTTGGAAGTGAAAAGAACATTCACCACAGGAATTTCGAAATCGTGATATGTGAAATCGAGAAATGATCTGAACCGTCAGATCAAGTGTTGATCAGGACCGTTGATCCCACACCATTTCGAGGTATCGGGAATCGCGTCTTGGAAAGTTGAGATGCCTCATCTCCAGACACATGAAATGTGAAATCATGAAAGAGCCTTATGCATAAGGCTATGGTCACAGCCCTTGCTCACACCAGCGAGAGATGGAGGAAAGAGCTAGAGCAACCAAGCTCCGTTTCGAGGATTGCGACTGGGAATGTCGAGATGCATGGTCACACGAATACTGAATTGTCAAATGCCGAAATGCCGAAATGAATGCAAAATCCCATGGAATCAATCCAACGGTGCAGGTGAACATGAGCATGATCGAAGGGATAATATTGATCCTTACAGTGTAACTGCTAGAAACCATTGATGGTTTCTACCAGAGGATGCGAAGAGACTTCTGTGTGATTTCCAGAGGAGCTGAAGAGTTACAAGGAATCTGCCAGTGGAATGAAGACGATTCGTGGAGGAAATTGACAGTTGGATGAGGGTTGGAGCTTGTAACTGAAACATAAAGGATAATCTCGACTATGCCAGAGAAGACGAATAGTCTCAACTGCTAGAGAGGCTGAGGAATCTCAGCATAACGCCCAGTGATGCTGAACGCATGGGAAAACCGCCAGAGAAGCTGAAGAGTTACCATGATGATCAGGCAGAGCACTCGAGAGGTGGAGGATATCGGCGCGGTGTGAGTATGCAGAGGTATTGCGCATATTGCATGCACACGGTGCATAGAAGCTATAAGTACATGGTACAGAGAGGAGATGGTTTTGTTGTTGTCGTTCCTGTTGGAGTTGTTGTGGTCGCTGTGTAGAAGGATTGAAGTGTGAGCAAGGAGGCAGAGCGCAGGAGTAGAAATACACAGTAGAGGAAGGTTGCATTGAAGGGACATGGTGCAGAGAGTATAAATGGCAGAAGAACAGACAAC
>ML799004.1:15217-79394 GCA_009831015.1 Picea engelmannii | reverse complement strand
TCAGGGAAGGCCCCTTTTGCAAATGGGGTATTGATTTCATGACTTACAACCCCCATCCAACAATGGGCATAAAATTATGTCGTAATCATCGTCGACTACTTCACCAAATGTGAAAAATCCATGCCAATGTTCAACAACATGGAAGACATTGCAACTCACTTCTTATTTAGCCAAATCATTACTCGCTTTGGAGTCCCTCTCCTGCTGGTGTTTGACCATAGTAATCATTTCGAGAATGACATATTTGCAGAGTTATCCACCAACTTAGGGTTTAGTCATGATTTTTATTCACCATACTATCCTCAACACCATGCTACAATAAACTATGGAAAAACATAAAACCAACTAGAACCACATGTTATTCTCATTGTTATGGGAATATCACATTGTGCTAAAAAATGCCACCAGTTTCACACCATTTCATTTGGTTCATGAGTTTGAAGTCGTCCTCCCCATAGAATGAAAAATCCCTATAGTATGTACAAAAATCGAACTCCTACCTAACACCATTTTGATGGAGCAACAATTTCTCACACTCAAATCTCTTGATGAGGACCGACAATCCTTGTTACAAAATAATGAAGTGACCAAGAAATGGTCCAAAGCATTCTTTGACTCCCATGTGAACCTTTGATCATTTAGTGAAGGAGATTTAGTATTGGCCTACAACATTTCCCATGAAACCTTAGGCCATGGTAAGTTCAATTCCCTTTGGTGGGGGCCATTCATCATTCACCATTTCCTCACTAAGGGAACCGACATCCTGGCACATCTTGAAGGGGCTACCTGTTATACCAAGATTTGCCTCACCCCATGAAACTTGCTCAGAAGGCCTTTTCCATTTCCCTATGTAGACTTTATCTCCCTTTTTGCAGTTCCCAGAGCTAAAAATTGTATTTTTTCACATATACATGCCCTAACAACGATACAACATGCGTATGCGCAGGTTGCACCATTACATCCCGTGCACATCGGGTTTTGTGCCCAAAATTAAAAAATGGTGTTAGGTTTCCATGTCACATCATGAGATCCATGATCCTTGACCTTCCATATACTAGAAATGTTCTGACTCGGACCTTTAGTTCCATTTGAAGGCTATAAATGGGCCATATCGAAGTTGTAGAGAGGAGGAGACGAATTCAACTTTGAGAGAAAATTTACTCGAGAGAAATTATTCACTTCACATTGAGTTTGTATCCCTTTGTCCTTTTAAGTCTAAACACATTGTTCATCCCCCAAGATATTCCCTATTTGATGGAGAACCTCATTGTCTCTCTTATATGAGCTTGCCTTTGGTGGAGGATTGAAGTGGTGGAGGCCCATTTGGAAGGGACTTAGTTTCTTGGTTCCAAACGTGTCGACATGACATTTTGTCATTCATACACTTCCGTTGATTACATTTTAATAGAAATAGTCTTTTCTCATCCAATTAATGTCTTGCAAATATTTGAATTGTTATTCCATGGGCATATTTGTTATGAATATTGATGGATTATGCTATTATATGTGCTAACTTTATATATTATCACAATATGCTTATGTATCTTGGTTGTTGAGGACAAGTTGCAGGTGTATTACTTTGAGTCAAGTGCTCAATGATGGACTTCATCGAATGTCTAGACGAGGTAGGCTATTTATCTTGTCTTGTTAGCATATTTGTTTATATAGCATACTTGAGATTAGAGTTGATTTCTGTATTCATTTCCATCTGTTGTGGTTTACCCCATTCCATAGAGTGATTTTCCTTGTAACATAATTGGCGACCGTACTAGGGAGGGAATCTTCCTTTTGGGGTTTGGAGTATTTTTCTCTTTTGATTGCTCTCGGTTATCTTGGGTTTCTTGTTGTCTGATTTCTTGACATCCTATTTTCATTTTGAGTTTGAGTTTCTTAGACTTATCCTTAACCTGGTAGTGTTTCAATACATATACGTTGTTTTTTCCTGACAGATGCATACATACACGAGTTGTTGTTCTGTAGGAAGCGTATGTACGCAGTTTTCTCCTAAACAGTCGTGTACATCATCCTTTTTGCTTGATTGATGAGTTTGATGTTTGTTGGGTAAGTGTTGATAGTTGATGAGTTGTCTTAGGTCTCTGTCATGACTGCAAAGTGCTTGTAGAGTGATAAGAAACCTTTCTTTGGTTGAATTTTCGGGTGATTTTTCTTTCTCATCATCCTTTTCATTGGTTGTCCTTGCATCTTGGGCTGGGTGTTTTCTTCTTTATATTCTACTTGGTTTTTCTCGCTTTACATACAGTAGGGTATTTATATCAAGCTGTCGTTTAGTCCTTTCATTTTCATTCTTTTATATTGAAAATACAAAAAACATACATTTTGCATTGTTGGCATTTGATCTTTTGGGTTCTTATTGTTGATGTTAGTACACGTATGGAAAGATTGCATCTTATTTGAAATTGAAAAATTGAATTGAAAGTTGCATTTTGAAAATCTTATCATTTATTGAGAATTGAAGTTAGGACTTTACATTATATTCATATTCATTTATTTTACGTGTTGAGTCATAACATCATCATTTTCACGACCACACCTTTTGATTAAACAAAGGCACTAAAAGTAACACTGATAATATTAAAATTTATTAGAAACGGTTTTATTTTTCAGGGTGCACAAACTAGCTTAAGATTTCGAGCCTTGGAATAGGATTTTGTGAGTAAACTTCTCCAAGGCTATTAAACTCAGCATATGTGTCTGACTAAGGGAGTGGTGAAATCCATTGTAAAATTGGTGACTTCAGGAGGCTCCGCTCACACTGAAGTTAAGCACGAGGTCATGTGAAGTTGGATGAGGAAATATCCCTTCAATACCTTCTTATCGTCAGAGATATTTCTGGGGATCTATTTGTATATGGGGGGTCTTGCTAGTACGTTTACCTCTGTGAGAGGTGGTGCTTTCGATATTTCTGGATTTTTTACCCTGCCCATATGGTGGAACTTACTTACGACTGTTCTCCTGTGCATTGGTTATATCGTGGTGGCTTAGTTGCTTGACATAGGTAGCCACATAGGTTACTTGTGGGGGTTATTTTGCATCACCCTGGGTCAGATAAGGGTTGGGAAACACACAACCTTTATGGAGGATTGCCTCTTCAGGGGGATCTGACCGACTGGTTGTTAAGACCATGAGGGCCCTTATAATTGATTTTGATACCTTCGATCTTTTGCAGGGAGTCTCAGGCCCCTCTTGGTTGAGGCATACCTACTTTAGGGAGGGAGGCCCCTTTCAACCACTTTATTATGTTTGTGTGCATACTAGCCTTTTGTTTATTTTGGTGTGCTCTTTGATTGTTAGTTGTCCTTAGGATTTGTTTTTATATCTCAAGTC
Organism: Picea engelmannii; assembly: GCA_009831015.1. Taxonomy (NCBI): domain Eukaryota; kingdom Viridiplantae; phylum Streptophyta; class Pinopsida; order Pinales; family Pinaceae; genus Picea; species Picea engelmannii. The sequence continues at coordinate 76,049 of ML799004.1, read as the reverse complement.
TTGAGTCATCGTGGACCCAGAACAACTTCCTCGCAAGTCTTTCCATTTGTTAAAGTTACCACCGCATATTGAATATTTTCCTTCTAAAAGGAATAAATTTATCAAATGTGGTACTCACACCTCCACCTACCAGAATTGTGGTCATACATGTATGAGTACTGAGTTGAGTCAGAAATATACTCAGAGTCCTTCAACTCCCATACCCACTATAGTTAATGGTACTCCTTTGACACCTTCAACCACCATGTTTGTAGTTCCAGAGGTTCCCATCATCACTCCTGTCTATCCTATAGTTAATACTCAACATATAGTCATGAACCTTTTTGGGCCTCTTTTTCATTCGCCAAGATACAATACTCATTCCATTCCCACAACCTCTAGCCCTTTTTCTTATGGTATGTCGAATTTCACATTTCATCCTCCATCCAAGCATCTAATTCGAATACTAGTATTGGACTTGGGGGCATGGCTCCTCCTCATATTCCATTTTCGTTTGGTGGTGCTCATATTCCTCAAACAAATCCTACGGTTGGAAGCCTACCTCCTTTTCACCCCGTGTCTAATCCTGGTCTTAATTCTCCTGGATGGAGTAGTCAACCTGACGAACAAGATGTTGTTTATGTTCCATCCTTTACACCTACCTCATCCACACTGATTCTGACCAACATGTTTGGCATGATGAATCCACCTCTATCCTCCGGATTCACACCTAGAGGAGGTTAGTTTCACACCTTGAGAAACCCCCAACCTGGAGCTACTCTGGTTGGGGTAAATATTTACAATCCTCATCATAACATTCCTACTAGAATGGTGCCCAACCAACACTTTATGAATCAGTTCGAAGGGTTTTTTTTAAATCCCAGACAGGGCCATGGTGCATACCAGAACCATGGATGGGTTGTGATTACCCAACAACAATCTTTCTTGGGAGCTTAGGGCTAGATGCCTCAACCCCATATCCATTTTCTGGCCACACTCAATTTGCTAGACTTGTCAATATTAATGAATAACCCTGTGCATCATGACCCAACATGGCCCTCCATCCCCACCAAGCTTCCTTCGTATATTCTGAAATTCAAGGGCAAGAATGGTGAGGATCCTGGTGATCACATCACTACTTTTCATCTTTGGTGCTCTTCTAATTCCCTTAATGATGATTCTATTAATTTAAGATTGTTTCAACGCACCCTCGCGGGGGTCGTAGTGAAATGGTATATAGAGATATCAAGGGGGAGCATACAAATTTTTTAATAAGATGGTTTTATTCTTCCTGAACCACTTCCAATTTCTAGTTTGTTACGATGTCGGCATAGAAATTTTGTCGGCCTTCTGCCAGGACAAAGCCACCCATATCTCAGATCACATCCAAGAGTGGCGTAGATGGAAGAGGTTGATCAAGGCCTACATTTCTCTAGAATTCCTAATGGAATGGTTCCTTAAGTTTTTACATCCTTATATTTCGAAGGATGTTTCTACATCCATAGTTACATCTGAGGAAGAAGCGATTTTTAAATCCCAATAGTTAGATATTATATATGCTTAGTCTGGGAGGTTATACAAAATTCTTCCTAATGCACCGAGGTCACGTTACGACCCTAGACAAAAGCCCGGGCCTCATACCGATGGCATTGTAGGATCCATAAATGTTAAATATACATACTTGGTGACAAGCTAGTTGAAATATTTGTCTCTAAACTAGTCTCTAGGAAGGAAATCTTTGTCTGTGTCCTCCACTCCCACTCAGTCGACAGATGTACATTCTTTGCAATCGTCGACCAACCCGAATGGTAACTAGCAACCAAGAGGGAATGAAAGCAAAGGATGTGGTAACAATCCTAAGGGTGGGAATATTAATAATAATAATAAACCCAAGAACAACATTAACAATGATAAATCGAACAATAATGTTGGTGAGAGAAAGAAAGAAAGGTGAAAGGTGAAGTTTCCTTGCAAGCTTTGTACTGATGATCACCTTACCCACTTGTTCCCCAAACTCGTGGAAGTTGCGAGGCTTTTATCTCTACCACTCGTTGTGCTGACTAATCCTTTTCCGCATAATCAACACACGGCCTCAATCTCCTCTAATGCTAGAAATGAAGTGAGTGGAATTCAAAACCCATTGACGCAAGTCGATGACCGTCTATGCATCAATATGGTCAAGTATTAGGTTAATGTAGCTACTCATTCTCGCGATTACAGTTCTTCACAGAATTATCTAGGTCTAGAGTCTCCCCCTCCTCCGGAGATTCCTTTACAGATCGAAAAACTAGAGCCTCCGCCTCGTATTCTGAAAGGAGCACTCAAACGCTCTATCCACAACCCTAATTCTATAACTTCCTAGAATTACTCTATTGTTGAGGATCTGGGTCAAACCCCTTAAGCGATGTCTGCTCTAGAGGTACTCCAGACGTGTCCTTCATAGAGGAATGCCTTGTTATATGTGTTAAGATCTATAGACCCCTGTGGCTCTAAGGTTATCAGGTTTGATGTCACAGATGTGAAGCCTTGCTTTCCTTACCATGTGGCCTTTAAAATCCATGTGGATTACTCAAAGTATACCATCAAACGTATTGTTATTGATGTAGGAGTTGCAACATGCATGATGTCCCTAACCGGTTGGAAATCCATTGTCTCTCCAAACCTCTCTCAATCTCTGACCATGTTGACCACATTTGATGGTCATTCTTTCCATCCCCATGGTATTATTCCTGCATTTCTGGTCCAGCTAGGTGGGAAGACAGTGTAGGTGGATGTCGAGGTGGTTGATGCACCCCTTGATTATAACTTACTACTAGGACATAACTAGACATTTTATATGATTGCATTTGTATTGTTTGTCTTCTGTACTTTATGTTTTCCTCATGATGGGAAAATCATGACGATCAATCAGTTGTCCTTTGTGTACGCTATCCCCAATGCATCAGTTGGACCGTCGATCCCTGTGATCGACAATTCTTAGCCGACAACTAAGAATATTGGTGTCGGAATGTATTCCTCCCTTATGGATACCTTTGATTTCATTGCACCAATTCATCATATCTATGCCATGTACAGTAGGTCTGCTTCATCAATGAGGTCTGTTCCTTTCCACAATTCATATTTGAATGATCCTTGGACCCTACCTTCCTCGACCATGTCTTGTGAAGGTCAGTCACATATTGGAATGGAAGTTCCACTACCGGCAACAGAGATAACGTATCAGGTTGTTCTTAACTCTACTGCTGACCTAGATCTTGTCTCCTCGTAGACAGATGAGGAGGATCATGTTCTCTGACCCATATGGGCCACTTCATCATCTTGCTCACATTATTGCCTCGATGACACTTTAATTTCAGATAAAGTGATCTTAGAGGCCATTAGTGGTTCTAATAGGCCATGGGATGATATACATCATCAGTTTTACTTTCTCCCAGATCTTGTTAAGATCAAACAAGACGATTTTAGATCTACCTTGAGTGAGATAGTCGATCACACCGTAGTTCCACTTGATACGCAAGAAATTTATGTCTAAGTAATGGCGAGTATCTCTCCTACCGTCATGATCAATATCTCTCGTATTCCTGGTAAAGTTGAAAATATACATATCGGTGTGGATTGCTTGCCTGAAGAAATTTAGATCTACACCGATCTCTTCAAATAATTCTATGACGTATTCACCTAGTCATATGAAGGGACGCCAGGAATCGAACCTCGGATTGTAGAACATGAGATTAATAGCTACTCAGATGCTAAACCTGTTCGACAACAACTTAGAGTTGTTAATCCGAGGAAGGACCCTGCTATTAAGGCTGAGGTGGAGAAAATACTGAATGATGGTTTTATCTACTTGGTTCCCTTGACTGAATGGGTATCCAATCTCGTTCCCATAAATAATAAGCAAGGAACCATTCATGTATGCATGGAATTTCGAGACCCGAATAAGGATTTTCCTAAAGACAACTTCCTAACACCTTTCATTGATCATATTCTCGATGAGTGTGCGGGAAGCGAAGTTTTTTATTTTATGGACGGATTTTTAGGATACAACCAAATTCGGATTAAACTCGAGGATCAACATAAGACGACATTTATTTGTCCTTGGGGTACATTCTCATACCGAAAAATGCCTTTCAGCCTTAAAAATGTCGGAGCAACCTTCCAATGAGCCATGACCTTCACTTTTCATGATCTCAAGCATATAGTCAAATCCTACCTTGATGATCAAGCTGCTCACTTTCACAAGAGAGTGGATCACTCTACCCATCTTTGACTATTTTTTGAAAGATACCGCTATTATCACATTTGTTTGAACCCTCATAAGTGCATCTTTTGCGTTAGGTCGGGTCATTTGTTAGGATTCTTAGTTTCTGAGTCTGGGATCATGGTGGATCCTTTAAAGGTTGAGGAAATACTTCGGTTTCCTCCCCTACGCAACATTCGTTAGCTTCAAGGTTTTCAGGGGAAAGATAACTTCTTACGTCGGTTTATAGTAAACTATGCCAATATTACTAAGGTTTTCATGCATCTCTTGAAGAAGGACACTCTTTTTATATGGGATGATCAAGCCCAGGAATCCTTCGATGTTCTGAAGAAAGCCTTGGTATCGACGCCTCTGTTGAATCCTCTGGACTACAGTAGAGATTACTTGGTTTATATTGTCGTGTCTGAAGGGACATTTAGTATGGTTTTAGTTAAGGAGGGTTATGAGCCCCATGCACACATCGTTTACTATCTTAGTCGAAACTTAGTCGACCCTGAACTCAAGTATTATCATGTTAAGAAGATATCTTTGGTTTCTGTTCACGCAGTTCAATGATTAAGACATTATATATTGCTTTCCAAAACTACCGTAGTTGCTAATGTCAACCCATTTCAATATGTCCTTACTAGGTGTATCATAGGGGGTGTTGGTCCTAAAGTCTACACCTGACTGCTAAAGGGCAGAGATAGGCCACTTCATGTTATGAATGGTTGGTTTTTTTTATTTATGGGTCAATTAGAGGGTTTGTTTACCAACACCTGAGCATATTTTGGTTGGCCAAATGACATGGATGAGCATCCTCCTTGGCTAGTGGCACACTATGGATAGACAAGTGAGACAGTAAAGTTAAAAACAAAGAAAAACAACAAACCATTCAATTAACAATCTCCTGCCAGAAGTTTAAATCCTAAAATATCATTTCAAGCATTAAACATGTACCAAAAACACAGTTATCCCCACAGGTTGCAACAAAAACAAATATTTATCAAAGCATAACTGATATTACAGGTTGCATATTAATAAAGACAAGTTATATAGTAGCTAAAGGAAAATAAACGTACTTCACATAAATCAAAATTGTATTCAAGATAAGAAACACATACGAATTTGGACATAAGCACACTTTCATCAATAGTATCTTCACCAGGTAGAGAGATTTAATCCATGCATAGAATGGGTCCAACCAGTTGTTGTATTGATCTTTTCTCCCAAAAAAATAAACCCTCAAAACATACAAAAACTGCATATTTATCAGAGTTGTAGAGGTTTTCGTCCATCTAGGACTGAGACTTAACTCTACACTACTAGTTGTAAAACAACTTATTAACTTAGCTAGAAACTGTTGGAGTATAGTAATGTATACTTCACACTTGACTTAATTAGAAAGAGTGGTTCTTATCACACATAAAAGACCACTTATTATGCATGAAATTGAAAGAGTTTTGAACTAAATAATTAAAAACTGCTATTTGCAATAAAATTACATTGATGCATGTGTTCGTGCGAACTGAGATCTGACAGAAAATGACTAGGAGTGACAGAGCTGAGTTTTGTATTGATCATGGGCATGCATGCGTGCTATTGGATGCCACTGGAGATAACTGAATGTATTGGAAGTGAAAGAAGCAAATCATCTGGTGTTTTCCCAGAGTCTCTAATATTCTTTCTACGGTTTGGATTATAGTTTCCCCAATTATGGTTTGGTGTTGCAGAGTCTGGATTCCATAACTTATATTCTGTACCTGTTGTCTATCACCAAACTACTTCCATATGAGCAATCTGATGACGTGGGCTGGCTTGACGTTCTCTAGTTTGGTGCCCCTTTCAAACTTTAAAATATGCCATTAACGGAGATAATCCATTCTAATATTTCAACATTCGGGATTTTTGGAGAACAAAATGTTCATATCTCCCTGAGGGTCGGAGTCATTAACCACCAATTATGCTAATTAACCTGAGATTAAGAATTTAATCATTAATTATTTCAAGAGTTCGGGACTATGAATGCTAAGTTTGAGAATCTCCTGAAGTGACATGGCAGTTCGGGACCCACTTCGGTTGTTCGGGGCTCTGAAATTTCGGGGGTTCGAAGAACTATGCTTTCTTTGATTTGAAATCCCCCAGAGTGCTAATCTCCTAGAGTTCTAATCATGTTTATCTTAATTAACCCAGGATTATCCTTTAATCATTAGGCGTTCGGGAGTTTGGGCTCCAACTCTTTTGGAAACTGTGTTAACTCTTGATCAAAATATCCCAGAGGAAATTTCACTAGAGTGACGTGGAAGTTGTGACGTCATGACCGATGATGTGTCATGAAAATAAGGGTGACACATGTCACCCAGAATGGGGCAAATGGCACTGAAAATTCTTGAAATGAGTGCCACGTGTTGGCAGCTAATGGATGCCACGTGTCACCATGGATTAATGCTACGTGTTAGCATATATGAGTGCTACGTGTCTTTGGCACTTCAGGACACTGGCTCTTTGGCTCTTTGGGATTTTTTGAACGAAGAGTGTGGATATCTCTCGGAAAGATGACCTCCCAGAGTGACGTCGAATTTTGGAGCTCTGGCCCTTCAGGGCTCTAGTACTTCGAGGGTTCATGATTGTCTTGAAGTAAAACCTCACAGATGTTTGATCCTCCAGATATGACATGGCAGTCTAATGTGTCATATCGTTGATGTGTCACATAAAGAAGGGTGACATGTGTCACCCGAAATAGTACATATGACAGACCCAAATATGCTTGAAATGAGTGCCACGTGTCATGATATGATTGTGCCACATGTCTTCATTTCTTCGACACTTCAATTGATTGAAACTTCGGTGATTTTGATTTGACATGTCCATCACTTTCTCTGATCGACACTTTGGCTCTTCAACTGATTGGCACTTCAGATCTTTGGATCTGATGTGTTCCTGACGTCACGGTCGTTGACGTGTTCGCATGAGGAGAGTGACACATGTCATCCATAAATGGGTAGATGGTGTAAATAAAGTTGTTTGAAATGAGTGCCACGTGTCTCCACTGATGAATTCCAGGTGTCAGTGTTAGATAAATGCCATGTGGCTCCGACGTTTTGACGTTCATAAGTTTTGAGTGATAAGTGTGGAGACTTCCCAGCAGGGTGATCGCCAAAGCAATGCAGCGTTCGACATTCATGAGTTTTCAACAAATATTAGCTCGAACGTTTCAATGCCGAAGTCATGGATTGACTTATGTGTGACTCTTGTGATTAAACCTCGCGTAAGTTCTGGAACCTCGAAAGTACGAGAGAAATTGATATGATGGCCTATTGGATCTCCACCGTTGAAATTTAACCTGCCTGTTTGGCTTGAAATCTAATCCTGAAATGAACTACTCTGGATTGCTGCGTCTTTCTTGTGGAAGCTTAGTACGCATACAAAGGAATTAGTGGTCCTGGATGTCTCCTACGCACACGAAAGAACTTGGTGGACCTGGTGCATGCTCAATCAATGGAAAACATGATGACAAGTATTTCGAACCAAATCACGACATGCAATTATCCTTCAAGAAAAACAGAAACAAGATGTGAAAAGACTCAATCAAAAAGGAAAACGATAGAAACCAAGTCATTTAGAGATGGGAAGCCATCTTAACCAACCAGAAGAGGAATAATTTTGATGAAGGCATATAGAAATGAGAGAGTAGGGGTTTGGGTGCAGACTTAGGTCTCAACAAGGGGAAAATATAATAAATGGATTGTCATATTGCAAGAGTTTGAAATCGATTTTGCTTCAGCGAAATCCAATAAATATCTAGTTTTTTCCGAGTTAATATCGAACTTCCCTTGGTTATATGAGGATTTTATTCATGTCGATTCATTTGTGGATGAACACATTTTCCTTGTCTCATCGTCAGACCCTTGGTATGGAGATATGTTGATCTACCTTCAAACCTTGAAGTTCTCTCAGCATATTTCGAGAGACTATCGATGATGCATACAATATCAAGCTAAGAACTACCTTATCATCGATGACACTTTGTATCACCGAGGCATAGATAATATCTTGTGTCATTGCTTGACTCATGAAGAAGTTGAGTCCATTCTTAGTGACTGTCACAGTGGGGCTTGTGGTGGTCATCTATTTGGGCTTGCGACAACCCAACATATTTTGCGAGCTGATTATTTTTGGCCATCTATTTTTAAATATTGTGTCGAAGAGGTCAAGAAGTGTCAGCCTTTCCAGGTGTTCGCTCGGAAGATGCGCTCGCATCCAACCCCTCTTCACTCGGTCATTATCGTCGGTCCCTTCACCAAGTGGGGGGTGGATTTTTTGGATTGAAACCCAACTTCGGCTGGGGGGCATAGACATATTATCATGGTCATAGTCTACTTTACTAAGTGGGTCGAGGCCATGCCTACAATTAAATCCGATGGTAAGACTGCTGCATTTTTCGTGTTCAATCAAATTATATCTAGGTTCGAAATATTGAGTGAGATTTCCATTGATCATGACAGTCACCTTCATAATGAAATGATGAAATAATTAGCATCAAAACTAGGTTTTAAACATGGTCATTATTCCCCCTACTAACCCCAGGAAAATGTACAAGTAGAGGTCGTGAACAAGTCTCTCGAGACCATTTTGTAGAAAATGCTCAGCCAAAGAAAATCTGATTGGCATATCATGCTTTACCCTATGCTTTGGGCATACCAAAACTGGGTTAATACTTCCAATGATTTTTCTCTGTTTCAGTTAGTACATGGTGTGGAGTTGATTCTTCCTATTGAATGTGAAATCCCTTCTCTTAGACTGGCAGTTAAGATCCTACCTGACACTTCCAAACTAGAAGAACACATTGTATATCTAGAGAGCCTAGATGAGCAGCGTCGAGATGCCTCTATGGCTATCGAAGTGAATAAACGACGTGTCAAGGTACAACATGATAATTTTGTTTATCCTCGGAAGTACGCTGAGGGCAACTTGGTCCTCTTGTATGACCAAGCCAAAGAACCACTAGGGGTGGGAAATTTCAATCCTATGTGGCACGATCCTTATATCATGTGACTTGTCTTAGAAAAAGGAGCCTATGATGTTTGAGCCTAGGAATTGGTTCTATCTGAAAAGATATTACGCTTGAGCCCTAAGCTTGGGCATAACTCTTTGTATACTAATGTATTTTAGTGTATATATATCTTTTCCTTTATGTCATCGACTTCTTATTGAGTTTTCTCTTGGTTGGCAGATGTTAATGAAGTCGTCAGTTTACTTAGTATTCACAAAAGGTTCCAGTCATCATACACAGAATGTGTTTTCCGCTGCTTGGGTCGTTTACTCACCCGAGGTTCAACTGGTTTCTTCAGGTGGTGTTTGTCTAGGGCCATCGATGAATAATGTGGCCGAATATAGCATTGTTATAGAGATTTTACGTGATTCTGTTTCACATGGTATTCGTTCTTTAGAAGTTCACCTGGACTCCCAGTTAGTAGTATGTCAGTTGAACGATAGTTACCGTGTGCGAGATACTACTCTACTCCGATTGATTCGAAAATACCTTTTAAAGACTAAGGTTGAGTTTTAAAAGACGAGTTTATTAACCGTTTAGGAATTGAAGAAAGAGGAAGAGTTTAATGATATAACATGGCATCCATAATAAGATATGAAGATATGAAAGTAAGCACAAATAATCAGCAAATGATAACAACAAAGTTGTTATCGGAGTTCGGAAATATCACCTACATCTCTGGGCCTTTGTCTCAGTGGGTCAGGCTTTATTATTTCTCTTCAAATATTCAAAAGTACATTAGAAAAGTGTCAAATGGATTACAAACTAGTCTGGTTGTGTTTTTCTAGAGATCAATAACCCAACACAACTGACGAAACTGAAAATGGTTGAGCGAAGCTCTCAAAATTGGCCCACAAAGTTCCTCTCCTCAATGACTTCCCTGCATAAAAATTTATTTGGCTTTACAAATCTTCAACATTTATCCTCTTATGAACCTATCCAAGGCTTCCAAGAACCTCTGGTTTATATAAGTATGAATTTGGAAACAACCTCCCAACTTCCCCCCAATATATAGCGTCAAAAAGGGCTCCAGATCCTCCAATAATGGACAAAATCTCCCAAAAACAGGCTTAAAATCAAATAAAAAATATATTATATAGTTTTAAAACCCAAAATTGGGAAAATCTGAGTGCAGCCCTCGAATTTCGGGCTCCTGGTCCTATGGAATTGTTCCATATGTCCTTGGACTGGCGCATTGGCCCCTTACCCTTCGGGTCCTAGTCATGTGGCTTGGTCCATGTGTCCTCAGGCTAAGTCTCCATGCGCATATAATCGGTTAGGCCTTGGTCTCTAGCCCCTGGTCGGTCAGGGTTGGCCCTCGCCGACCAGGGCTTATCCCTAAAATCATGCCACCACAAAATTAAATTTATATTGTGTCGAATCACAAACAAGCCACACGTATACTAGAGTTGGTTAGCGCCTAGTTTGTTAAGTCGTTGGTGCCCGTGGAGGTCAGGGGTTCGAATCCCCGAAAAGTTATAACAACTTTTTTTAGCTCACATAGGAAAAATATGGGGTGCCATGTGGCATCCTATGATTGGGCCACATGTCACCCTGTGATTGGCCCATACTAGTACTGTCATTGTCTAGTCAACCGACCACATCACCTCCATACATCCCAGTTAGTTGTCCAGTCAACACTTCCACGTCACCACCATACATGCCACATCATCGTCGTACCTGCCATGTGTCCTCCATACTTACCACGTGTTGCACTGTCATACCTACCATGTGTCACGTATGTACTTCACAACTTTCATTTGTACAACACGTGCCAGCCTTTCATTGGGCCACGTCATTGTACAGACTACCATTTGGCATCCGTACAGTGCCACATGTCAAATTCGTACAATGCCAACTCAGCCCGAAAACGTCGAATTTGAGTGACACGTGTCACCTCTTGGTGACGCAACATTAACATGATGATTTCATCCTAACATCACCTGTCATACTCATGACGTTAGTGTTGAATTTGACCTAGTTGACTTTTTCCCTGTTTAGGAATTTGATCAGAACACGAAAACTTTCACATATAGTGTCCGTTTGAGGAAAAAAATTATATGACCGAAATAAACACAACGAGATGGACGCAATGGTGTTGGTTTCATATGATTTCAATAACTTTGATCTTTAGGCCTTCCTAGAACCATTTTGGTTCCTAGATCCATTTTGGATCACGCCTCCCCACTAAGACCTTTTAGTCCTCCAAAAGGATACTAACCAGTAATCAAGTGCGGGATAAGACACCCCACTTGTTCTATGTCTTTAAACTCTGTCCTGTGCACCTGTCTCATCAAGATCAATTGCAAAACAACCATGACAACTAGAAGCATATTGTTAGCCACTAGTACTCTGTCACATCTTACTGAAGCCACTACCATCCATGTTGAAAACATTAGGAATAATAACATTATAAATATGACTGCAAATGAGCTAATATGTTTGTAGTACTTGCATGACATTAGCTTATCTTGAAGCAAAGTATGATTGAACTTCCATTCTACAATCATCTCATGTTCTTTCTTAAGATCAATTGCTTGATCTAGAAAAATTATAGGTGTGTTGCTTGCATGAGCTGCCTTCCTTAATTGTTCCATTGTTTGAAGAGATTGATTTTATTTTAAGTGATGAGCATGTACAACATATTCATTGCCTTCTTTTATTAAGTGATATTGATTATGTTCCCTGTAGAAGATTTCTTTGCGATCATACAAATAAGGACTACCTAAGACCATTCCACATTCATTGAGTGGCACCACATCACAGGTTACCTCATCCACAAATTTTGATGAAATTGAAAAATTTAAAGTGCATTGCTTTGTTATGTGTAGTTTATGATTGTTGCTTGTCCATTTAAGTGAGTAAGGTTTATGATGCATCTGAGTGTTTAATCCCAATTGTTTAACCACTTCCTTTGAAATCAAGTTAGATTGAGATCCACTATCTATCAATATGTCGACCTTAGTATGCCTCATTATGACCCTTATGTGAAACAATTTACTTCTAGAATCATATCCATCACCAATTTTACCTGTCAAACCAACTGCTGTGATTTTAGACTCATCACCCAAATCTGATCCCAAGTCTGTTGGTCGTGTTGTTGCTGCAACTGTTTGCCTCCCTTTCCTTTATTTGAACCACTTCAGTTTCTTCTCGATATGAAATTTCCAGCAATGGTCATCATCATGCCCCTCTTTCTTGCAATGCTTGCAAGAGAACTTCTCTTCCCTTCTTGTCACTGAATTTTATTTCTTACCATTCCACTTCCTTTTGTCCTATTTTCTTGAAGACGATTCCCCTGATACACCAACTCTTGTTTTCCCTGCCTCTATGTATGTTGCTTGAACATAAACCTCATCAAGATTAGTAGGTCCAAACATGAATACAGTGTTATGAATATGTGAAGGTAAACCTCCTATATACTTCATAAGAGTTTATTGGGTATGTAATGGAATGTCTAACATTAATACCATCTTACAAAATTCATCTGTGTATTCTTGCACTGTCTGCCCCTTTCTTAGTTTAAGACCTTGCCATTCAATAAAGCCTTCTCTTTATAACCCAAAGGATAAAATTGTTTTTTAAGTGCAAAAACAAAACCTTGCCATGATGGAAAAACATTACCCACTTGTTGCATGCCATTTTGCAACTTGCTTTTCCACCATATGAGTGTTGTGCCTGCAAGTCGAAGCGATGCCAATTTTATTTGAGTTTCCTCATCTTTGATTTGTTTCACACTACAATACAATTTTATATGTCTAACCCAGTTATCAAGCTTCTCTGCATTGACTTCACCATCATACATGGGTAATTCAAACTTCACATCAAGCTTAAGTAAATGCATATCATGTTTATGTTTATGGGAATGTTTTCTTGCGATGGATTTGGAAATTGTACTTGAAGAAGAAAAAGTTGATGGAGAATAAGGAGGTGAAGGAGGAGATTTAGGAGGATCCTCTCCTTCTTCAATTTTGGCTTTTGAAGATTCACCTAGAATTGGTCTCTTCCACTCCAATTAATCATCATATAAAACCTTTACCATCTCTAACATGGCGAAGAAGGTCTTTCGAAACTCTATCTCATCATGAGAAAGTCCCTCTTCTGATGCCATCTTCTCACTTTGAGAAGTTCTCTTTCTCGATACAATCTCAGGATTCTCTTCAAAAATCTCACCTTCCCCATGATTTATCCTTTCCTTGGTAATCATGCAAATGAAAAAACCAACCATCAACCTACTCTGATACACTTGACCTGAAAAGACCTCTTAAAGACTATGGTTGAGTTTTAAAACATGAGTTCATTAACCATTTAGGAATTGAAGAAAGAGGAATAATTTAATGATATAACATGGAAGCCATAATAAGATATGAATATTTGAAATTAAGCACAAAGAATCATAAAACCATAACAACAAAGTTGTTAACGGAGTTCGACAATATCGCCTACGTCTCTAGGCCTTTGTCTCAGTGGGTGAGGCTTTCTTATTTATCTTCAAAGATTTAAAAGTACATCATAAAAGTGTCAAATGGATTACAAAATGGTTTGTATGTGTTCTTCTAGACCTCAAGAACCCAAGACAACTGACGACACTAAAAACGGTTGAGCGAAACTCCCATAATTGGCCCGTAAAGTTCCTTTCCTTAATGGCTTCCCTCCATAAAAATGTCTTTGGCTTTACAATTCTTCAACATTTCTCCTCTTCTAAACTTGTCCCAGGCTGCCAAGAACCTTTGGTTTATATAGGTATGAAGTTGGCAACAACCTCCTAACTTCCCCCCAATATCTGGCCTCAAAAAGGGCTCTAGATTCTCCAATAGTGGACAAAATCTCCCAAAAAGAGGCTTAAAATCAAATAAATATATATTAAATCGTTTTAAGACCCAAAATTGGGAAAATCTGGGTGTAGCCCCTGAATTTTTGGCCCCTGGTCCTATGGCGTTGTTCCATGTGTCCTTGTGTTATAACCCTAAATTGCACCATACATGCTTACCTGGCATCAGGCCATCTCAGATCCCTTCTTTGCCAAAGCACTATTGAACAACTCTTTAAAAAACCTCTTTTATAAGGGCCCACGTGCCCTACTCCATTAATGCACGTGTGTACACGCTAACTGACCTCAAACAGCCCGCGTGGACCGACAAAAGCACGAAAAAAGGAAAGTTGCCAACGAAACACACATCTCTAGGTGAGTTAACTGAAACTCCCGGCCATGCATGGCCGAGGGTTCATCCAAATACCTAGCTTCTTCTATCCTATAAAATAAGGGCTAGGGGTCCCATTTGGAGAAGAAAAAATATAGCAAAGAAACTCTGCCCATTTGCATATTCCCATTGTCCCAACCCTTTAGCCATCCTTGTGCCAGAAGAGATACAAAGCAAAGAAGTTGGAGGACAGTTGAAGAGGAGCCCAGGATCAGGTTCGTGGAGTGGTGGCTAGTCTCGACTTTTTGTAAGTTGACTCATTCAAAGTAATAAAGAAAATGCTTTTCCCGTCCCAATTCATGAGTTATTCATAGTTTGTTAAGTACATGTTTGAATCTCTAACCCGTTAGTCTATAGGTAAGATGCATGTGTAGTTGTTGCTTGTCTTGTATGCAGGTGAGTGTTGGAAAGGAGAACTGCGAACAAGTGATCAAGTGCGACAAGGGATCGACATCGAACGCTTGGAACAAGGTAGGTTGATCTGTCCATGTATTTACTAAAAAGTAATGGGATTTAAGTCTAGGGACGAAGGTAGAAAGTAGATTTTATCTTGGTCATATCTGCATGCAAAGCATAACCCTATTTGTTAGTACGTAAGGATATTTCCCTCACAACAGAATTGGCGACCATACTAGGGACATCTCTAGGGTTCTTAGGAATTTTATTTGTTTTTGGGTAGTTTAAAAGACTGGTTTTTCTTGCCTGTTTTTTTTTTAGTTTCTGTAAAGTTTGAGCTAGTAGAGAGTTTGGTTTACCATACCAGTTGTCTCTGTTATTTTATTGACTGTGTTTTTCGAGACCCATAGAGGTACACGCGGCTTGCATAAGGTCTGCATGCGTGTACCTGCGGCCTCTTCTCTTACAGCCCGCGTGTGAACGCTAGCTGAAGAAGTAGCAGTAGCGTGTAGAGTCCAGAGAATTTTTGAGGTAGTCATCCTCTTCCCTGTCAGAATCATACATTCTCAAGGGTTTTTTGGGATTCTTTCTAAGTCTTGGTTGTTTGCAATCTTGTTTCAGATTGGTTTGTTTACAAAAAAAAAATTTCCTACATTGTTTTCTTTTTCTGTTAAAAAGAGTGTCCAAGCCTTCAAGGGATCCTGGTTATCAATATCAGTGGTCTCTTCCTGGTTTGGGTTGTCTATTTTTATTTTTTCTCAAAGTTTAGGATACACGCGACCTGTACAAGGTCAGCCCGCGTGTACACGCCCTCTATCTCTATACAGCTCGCGTTCACATGCTTGTTGTTGGATTAACAATAGCGTGCTTGTACATGATATTTTTTGTTGATCGTAAGGCAGTCATCCTTTCCCTTGATGAGAATTATACCTCTCAGGTGTTTGAATCTCTGTCTTAGCAGTCAGTAGCTTAGGATTAATCTTACCCTTAGCTTGCTTTTTCTCATTTAAAAGTTGTCATAAAAAAAAAAATTAGTGTTTTTAGACAAGTGTGAGAGCCATTTGTTAAGTTGCTAGTCTGTGATTTGTTGAAGTGATTCTTTGCGATCTAATATTAGGCCAGAATTGCTTTTCTTGGTTTTTACTTGTTGGTATTTTTCCTTTTTTCTTTATCAGCATTTGAATAATAATAAAAAAAAAAATCTCTTTCATTTTCTTATTTGGTTGAAGAGTGTGTTTTTGCATTATTATCCAGGGAAAGTCATTTATTTCATAAGTTTTTGCATTTTACTTAGATCATAAGTAGCTTGTAGACAAGTGAAATTTCTTTTGAGTTTGTTGTCCAAAATCTTAGAAAATTAAAAAATATATATATTTTGAAAAGTTGTTGAAATTTTGCATTAAGTAAAAGTTTTTTGTTTCCATCTTTTTTATTCATTTTTTCTTTTGTCTTTTACACATCATCAGTTTCACTTTCATACCCCTTTACATAAGACAAAGCCATAAAATTAACGCCAAATCTAAAATTTATTAGACTTTTATGTTTGTAGGGTTAACCAACTAGTTCAGGATTAGGTTGGAGAGGAAACTCTTCAAGGCCATTTAAAATCAAACATTGGAGTATGAGTTAGGGAGTGTCTAAGTCCAGTATCGTGAAAGTTATTCGGGACTCCCCTCAAACACAGGGGATAAACACGAAATCGTGTGCGGAAAGGTAGCAGAGATAACCCCTCCAAAGCTGGACCAATCGTAGTGGAGAACACATATAGAGGGCTTGTTTTGGAATTCCGTCGATTGCATTTTCCACGAGGCTCCGTGGGTCTCAAATCTATTCAAGGTCCTCATTTTTCTTCCAGACCACTTGCTTTCGATACCCTTGACAGGTTTTGGGCTCGATACCCTGCTCATTGTAGTCTACCAGACTTTCAACTGTACCCGCCTGGTGACTGTTCGCGCGCTAGTAACCTAGTTGCCTATGTTTTTTAGGGACATACACAGGTGACTGCAGGGGTATACCACAGTACCTAGGAAAGACATCGGGCCATTCTTTGCAGAGTATAGCCGGAGGGTGCTTTCGTGTTCAAGTTTCACTTGCACCGGTAAGTTTCTCTAGTGTTTGTTGTTGTAATTGTTCTTCCAATTTATTTAGTGTTTGTCTGTCTTATCTTCTAGGGACTTTTTAGTGTGTGTTAATTTTGAACGTTTAGACTACCATAGAGTGTCTAAAGGCAAATTACCGGTCACGAAGGCTTCTTGGCCTATCGTCGGTTACACTGGAACCACCCCCGCCACCATTAAGGCGAAAGCTAGACCAACAAGGGTCTTTTGAAGCGACCAAGTTACAAGCAATTGTGCCCAACCAACATCCGGAGGAATCGACCATTTTGGACCTTGAAGCAAACACTCTTGGCCTAGTTGAAACCCCAACCACTGATTTCTTAGCACCTTTCATCGTACCAATTCAATTTTATGAGCGCCAGACAGTGTTGCACACAGTAATGGAAACAAATGTTGTTACTCCTTCTGGGAATTCTTCAATTGCCACTATGGTTGTCACCACAGGAGAGTTTTCACCTCCTAACCCACCGTCACCGGTCCGAGCCACCATGGTCTCGACCGCCTCTACATCGCACAGTGGTCCGATCCCATCTTTGGCGGCGGCCAAAACCCCTTTCACACCAAGTGAGACAGGCCCTCCGTTCTCATACGAGATTCCTAGTTCAGGTACAAGTCCTGTACTTTCCTACTCCACTTTACAGACTTCAGGTCTAGGGGCAGGGATCTCTAGTGCTCCTCTGCAAGGTCACATGGGGGGCACTCCTACTCCTTTTAATGCTTTCCCTTATAGAGGAGGTCATATCCCTCCTTCGTCCCCTTCACTCAGTGGCTCGCATCAGTAATCTGTCGGGCAACCTACATACCATAGTTTATTTGGAGCAGGGAGTCAAAGACCACCTTCACATAATATGTCGGTAGGTTCAACATCGTTTTCTTTGACCGAAACGTTTGGTAACAACGCCTTCTCGTCAGCCGCCTTCCTGACTAGGGGCAATCCTAGTTTTGGACAATCTATTCCTGTGTAGGGTACTATTCCTACACAGGGGGCAAACCTAGGAACTTCTTCTGCATCAGGGCCTTGGAATTATGGGCAGGGATCCATTCCCTCGTCCGAAATGCTGATCTGGGGTAATTCTTTCCACAATCAATGGAACCCTGGACAAACTACTATGCCTATCCTCATGGGACCAACATGGGGCAACCCTTCCTAGAGTCCTTCGAATATAATGCATGCCAAACCATCTATGTCCTATTTGGGAAATCAGTCAATGATGTCTCCACATATGCTAAATCCATATGCTAGACAGTGCCATGGTTTCTACCAGAATCCGGGCCAGCAGCCGAACTTTTCCTGGTAACTTGGTGCCAGTCAAACTCTGGGCCCCTTTTTCCCAAGTTATCACCAACAAAGCAAACTACCCTTCCTGGCGACTTTTCACTTGCCATATTTGACAAGGTTGTTGAATGACCTTATTTGTCACGATCCGCGTTGGCCTCCTATGCTGACGAAGTTGCCTTCAGACATTCCAAAGTTCGAAGCCAAGCCTAACGAAGATCCAGGAGATCATGTGACTACCTTCCATCTTTGGTGCTCATCTAACTCATTGAAAGATGACTCCGTACAGTTTCGATTGTTTCAACGTACTCTCATTGGGAGTGCCACGAAATGGTACATTGAGCTCGATCACTCAAGATACTCTTCCTCCGGCGAGCTGGCAATGGATTTCCTAAACCATTTCCAATTACCTGTGAGATATGACGTTGGCACAGAGCTGCTGGCCAATTTCGAATAGACGATAGCGGACCATATCTCTGATCACATCCGAGAATGGAGACGTCGGAAGAGTCTAATCAAGGTGCTAGTCCCACCCGCATTCCTTCTTGAGTGGTTCCTTAAGTCTTTGGTCCTGCAGTTATCCAAAGACGTCACAATGTCGGGAGTATTCTCCGAAGAAGACGCCATCATGAGAGCTCAACAGTTTGAGCTCATCTATTCTTAGTCCGGTTTATTATACAACATCTTGCTAGATGCGCCACGCTCAATACTGGATAAAATTAGACAGAGAGCTGGACCACATGCCGATGGTATTGTTGGTTCAACACACACAAAGCCCGCTGAGCAATTGATGAAGCAGTTGCAACAATTATCTATACAACACACAACGGCCAGCCAAACTAGTACTTTGGCTGCTCCCCCTACCAAAATGTCGGAGGTACACACAGTGCAATCGATGAACCCAAAGGCCACCCAACAGCCTGAAGGAAAGAAAAGACAACGAAAGAAGGGAAAGGGGGATAAAAAACCTACCGATAATGCTGGCAGGGACAACACTGAGAAACGAAAGGCGAGGTATCCATGCAACTTGTGCGCGGAAGACCACCCAACCCATCTATGTCCTCGGCTTGCAGAAGCCCAAAAGTTTGTGACGCAGCAACAACAGGCTGTGTTGACTAATCCATTTCAACATGGGAAAAATCGAACCCAAGCCTCTCCAAGCATGGAAGGGGGCAGTCAAGACCCCTCTCTACCTGCAAACAACCCTGCATCCGCGAACGTATATATGGTGAGGGGTGATGCTTTTATATTGACTAGAGTGCATGACTATAGTAAACCAAGCACTTATGAGAAGGGTAAAGAAGTTGAACTCCCATATCTTCCTCTATAGATTGAGAAGACGTTGGGATAAACAATGACACACATTCCCAAAGGTGCATTTAAAAAAGCTTCTCATAACCCAAACGCAAGGGCTGCCCAGAACTACTCTGTGGTGGAAGATTTATCACAAACCCCTTGTGCGATGTCCACTTTGGAGGTCCTCCAAAGCTACCATTCCCATAGGAAAGCCTTGTTAACCGCTTTAGGATCTACCGAGACTTTTAATCCTGGTACAATCATGCTGGATACAATTGACTTAAAACCTCGTCTACCTTACCATGTAGCGTTTCAGATAGTAGTGACTTGTCCCACGAAAATTTTTACTCAGAATATCTTCCATACGATGGTTGATGACGGCGCCTCGACATGCGTTGTGTCACTGGCATGTTGGAAGGCCATTAGCCAGCCTGTTTTGTCTCTGTCACCTAATCTCCTAACCGCTTTCAATGGTCATTCGTTCCGACCACATGGTATCGTTCCTTCTTTCCCCATGCAGTTACAAGGGAAGACCGTGTGTGTCGAAGTAGAGGTAGTCGATGCTCCCCTCGACTATAACCTCTTGTTAGGAAGGAGTTGGACTTATACCATGCAAGCTGTGGTTGCTACATTTTTTCGGGTCTTGTTGTTTCCACACAAAGGCCGGATTGTGACCATTGATCAAATGTCCTTCTCTAGACCTGACCCTACTTTGGGGGCATCCACGGTCCCGATGATTCATAATCCTCAACCCGGTGTCGTTAACGTAGTGGTTGGTTTGTGTCCATCTTTGATGGGTACCTTTGATTACCCGCCCCCTCAAGGCGATATCAAGTTTATATCCAATCACCATAAGGTTGAGATTTTTCAAGTTTCGTCATTCCTCATGACTTACTTTGATGATCTGTGGTCACTTCCTTCCCCATCGGCCACGATGGATGGGACAGGGCACCCGGGCATGTCCATGCCCTTGTCTACAGCTGAAGTAGCATACTCTTTAGTCCAGCAAACTTCAGCCCAGACTGATCTATCTCCTGCACAGGAGTTCGATCCACTACTAGAGCCTATATGGGCTCAGGGTTCTCTCACTCACATCGATTCATTAGACTTAGTCTTTCCCTCTGATGAAGCAATAATTGAAGCAATGACTAGTCCGGATAAACCTTGGGAAGATCTTCATCACAGATAATACTTCCTCCTAGATTTAAGCCGAATTGAAGAGGGAGAATTCACCGTGACTATGACGGGACATCGGTCTTGTCCTGTTAATCCCTTAGCTACACATGAGGTTTATGCTAAGGGTAATATGGAAACTATCTCTGAAACCTTACCAATCAATATCTCCTGAAACCCTGGCGTCGTGGAGAATGTCTTCGTCAGAGTGGACTGCTCCCCCGAAGAGGTTCAAATATACACCGATCTTTTTAAAGAATTCCACAATGTTTTTGCCTAGTCTTATGAGGAAATGCTAGGCATTGATCCAAAAATAGTTGAACATGAAATCACCACGTATCTTGATGCCAAGCCGGTTTGGTAGAAGATTCGTCCAGTTAATCCTAATAAAGCAGTAGCCATTAATGTTGAGGTTGATAAATTGCTAAAAGCCGGGTTTATTTATCCTATCCATTTGACCCAATGGGTGTCCAACCCCGTACCGGTCAATAAAAAACAAGGCACGATTTGTGTATGTACCGACTTCCATGATTTGAACAAGGCATGTCTCAAAGATAATTTTCCCACACCTTTCATCGACCAAATCATTGATGAATGTGTGGGTTGTGAATCCTTTTCTTTCATGGACGGTTTTTCGGGATATAATCAAATCCAAATCAAACCCGAACACCAACACAAAACGACATTCATCTTCCCATGGGGTACATTCACATATCGTAAAATGCCTTTTGGTCTCAAAAATGTTGGAGCCACATTTCAACGGGCCATGTCTTTTGCTTTCCATGACCTCAAGCATATAGTCGAGGCCTATCTAGATGATTTAGCATCGTGATCTCGCAAAAGAACAGATCATCCCACACACCTCCGACTTATCTTCGAACGTTATCGCTACTTTCAGATTCGCCTAAATCCAAACAAGTGTAGCTTCTGTGTAACATCAGGACGATTGTTAGGTTTCATAGTGTCAACAACAAGGATCATGGTCGGTCCTCTCAAGGTTGAGGCAATAATTCAGTTTCTCCCCCCACACACAATCCTTCAACTTCAAAGTCTACAAGGCAAGGCAAACTTTTTACGACGCTTCATCGCCAACTATGCCGAGATCACCAAGGGATTTATGCGCTTACTAAAGAAAGACGTTCCCTTTTACTGGGACGATGCGGCTCAACGCTCTTTTGATGCATTGAAACATGCCCTCACAACTGCCCCTCTGCTCGGCCACCTAATTATAACAAATATTTCTTATTATATCTAGCTGCAGTAGAATCAACCATTGGCATGGTTTTAGTTCAAGAAGATGACTTGTTCTCAGAATACGTGATCTATTACCTGAGCCGAGGCCTCGTAGGACCGGAACTTAATTATTCTCACATCGAAAAACTTGCATTGGCAGTAGTTCATGCTATTCAATGGTTCCGTCATTATGTTCTATTTCGCAAGACCACCGTCATCATTGTCATGAATCCATTCTAGTACATGTTGACACGACGGGTAATAGGCAAAAAAATCAGTAGATGGATAGTCATCCTCCAGGAGTTTGACTTAGACTTCATTTCAGCAAAGTCCAAAAAGTCATTTGTCTTCGTAGAACTTATTTCATAACTTTCGGTTGAGTCAGGTGACGTTGTGCCTAAGGAATCGCCTATCCGAGAAGATATGTTTTTTATCACATCTTCAGATCCCTGGTATGGAGATATACTTATCTATCTCCAGACTTTGAAGTGCCCCACCTCTACTTCTCGTGATGAGCGTCGACGTATATGCCATTAGGCTAAGAATTATCTCATAATCGATGATACATTGTATCAGAGAGGCGTAGACTGCATCCTACGTTGATGTCTCACTCATGAAGAAGCAATTATCATGCTTAATGATTTCCATACCGGAGCTTGTGGTGATCATTTTTCTGGGTTGGCAACAACCCAAAAGATTCTACGAGCAGGTTACTTCTAGCCGACACTTATCAAAGATTGTATCAAATCAGTCAAGAAGTGTCATCCGTGCCAAATCTTCTCTCGGAGGATGAGGGCACATCCCGCTCCCATGTTTCCTGTCATCGCAGTTGGTCCCTTCACCAAGTGGGGGATTGATTACACTACTTGCAACCCTCCTTCAGTAAGGGGGCACCGCTATATCATCGTAGTTGTAGACTACTTCACAAAGTGGGTCGAAGCTATGCCAACGTTTAAAGATGATGGAGAGACTGCAACTCTCTTTTTATTCAATCAGATAATAGCAAGGTTTGGCGTCCCGAGGGAGATTGTCACTGACCATGGTAGTCAATTTCAGAACCAAATGATGACCGATTTAACATCAAAGCTTGGGTTATGGAAAGAACATTCATCACCCTACTACCCCCAAGAAAATGGGCAGGTGGAGGCTGTAAACAAAACTCTTAAAACCATTCTGTAGTGCACTATCAACTCATCCAAGTCAAATTGGCATTTGATGTTATACTCGGCATTATGGGCTTACCAAACATCTGTTAAGACTGCAACTGGTTTCTCACCTTTTCAACTCGTTTACGGGCTGGAGGCAGTCTTGCCCATTGAATGTCATATATCGTCTCTAAAGTTGGCAGTACAATTATTGCCAGACACTTCTCCACTTGAAGAACGGTTAGTATACCTTGAGCAACTCAATGAGCAGTGTCGTGATGCGGCCCTGGACAACAAGGCTCACAAACATAAGGTCAAGTGTCAGTATGATAGGTCCGTTCGTCCTTGGATTTTCTCTGAAGGCGACCTTGTCCTGGTCTATGACCAAGATAAGGACCCCCTGGGGGCAGGAAAATTTAAACCCATGTGGTTTGGACCTTTCATCATAAAAGAGGTCTTAAAAAATGGTGCTTATCGTCTGGTTGATTTTGAAGGGAATGATTTGGCAGAGCCTAGAAAGGGGCTCTACCTCAAGAAGTATTACTCATAAGTAGGTCACTGTGGGTCACTTTTTGTAACATATGTATAGTCTTTGTACTATTACTTTTTTAGTTTCTTTTAGTATTATGGACATGTCGTTGATACTATCTTTCGTCACTGTGGCAGATGTCAAGTGATTCTGATGTGTTCGTTGGGTATGCAAACGGTTCTAGTTGGCACACTCGGAGGCTTGCCTCCGCAGGGTAATCTTTACACCTCAAGGCCAGTTATTATCTTCCGGGGGTATATGCTTAGGTGACACCACAAATAATGTTGTCGAGTATAGCGCAGTTATTGAGTTTCTTCGTGACGCTTTATCATTGGGTATCTCTCATCTATGGGTCTATCTCGATGCTCAATTGGTTGTGTCTCAGTTAAATAGAGTGTACTGGGCTCATGATCCAACTTTACACCGACGATTCCTTAGGGTACGTCTCTTAGAACAAAACTTTGATTATATTACATATTTTCATGTTCCTAGGAGATTAAACCAAGTTACAGATACTCTAGCTAATCAAATTTTAGATTGGCATCTTGCACGGATATGAAAGAAATGTAAATAAGTTTTTGCACACATGATCCATTAGACACAAAAGACCAAAAAACCATATATAATATCATAAAGTAACCAGAGTACATAGATGGATGCAAGCACCTCAAAAATAGGACCGATAACGAGTCACAGGGCTTATGCCCTCAAAAAATATATACAAGTAGTGCTCGTGGCACGTCAAAATGTCGAGCTAAAGTCAAGGCATGTGGGCCCTATTATACTGATCCACAGCGTTGGCTAAACGCCGAAACAACCGGACCCATGTTCGTGGTGCCCCCACTACATGAGGTTGCATAGATGGTGGCAGGTCTTCAATCTCTGCCATCGGGACTATGCGAGTGAGAGCAGTAAAGTTACGCTCGACCCGTCTCAATACCCTCTCAGCCTCCCTGGCTAGAAGATCTCCTGCTACTGCTGGTCCCCCTACAGCAGCAGGTGCGGCCCCTGGCCGAGAACGACACTTGTTCCTCGCATAGTCAGCGGATCGCACTGGTCCCACATCTGCACACAATGAACACATATTCGTCAAATACTCTGGCATAACAAAAAAAATGATATATATATCAAAACAACATAAAAATTACATATACAACAAAAAAACTACAAAGGTGGAGACTTACCCATCTCCCCTCGCTCCTCACCAGGAGGTATCGGTATCTCCGGGTCTCTTGAAAAATCAATCTCGGCATAGGGGTAGTCCTCTATAACCGGAATCTGTCATGACAGCCATGCAAAAAATTCATCATCGAAGGACTCATTGGTCCTTCCACCACCCTGTCGCGGCAGCAATACTGCCCATCTACACACAGTAGGCAGAGAGGCATGATGTCCTCATACCACTACTCGAGGACTAAAGCTCGGAACTCTCTCAAAAAAGAACGAACACAGAATGGTCCCGAACCCGAAGTTCCTATGTGTCTGCAAACGACAATCTGTCAATTGCCTCTTCATGCACTCAAGCAAAGTGGTACGCCAATCAAAAACTTGTGCATTTAAGCATTGGACTGCACAATTCATCTGTGCACGGGACGCCTGATGTAGAGCCGCAGAACCAGTGATTCGCCCAATAAGCAATATTATCGCCTGTAGTGATAGGTTAGTGATCTTGCTTATAGGCACCTGCGTGATCGCACGGTCCATATCAGTTGCACAGTATAGACCTATCAATTCTTCTATGTTATGCGGCCTTGCAGGAAAAGTCCAGAAATTGACTGGTTCCCCTCTCCTAGAGATGCCAGTCAAAAAGTAAATGTCCTCGACCGTGGGCACCAGTGACTTCCCCTCTAACATGAATGCCTCTGCATCCGGATGCCAGTAGTCAACCAAGGCATTCAGTAGCCTAGGTTGTGCCTTCATGAAAGGACATAGAAAAAATTTGAGTATCCCACACTGCATCAACGTAGCCACAGCATTGGGGTCTTCCCTGACCAACTCATTCACCTCTTCGTGCTCTCTTTCTCTCCAATGGACATACATCCTGCAAAACAAAAAGGTTAAGGAGGGTTAACCCTTTCTTTTGAAGTCTTTTTCATTCAATAAGGGGGCCCACGCGTGATGTAATGATGACAGTAGTGTGTACACGTGTGTAGAGTTTACTCTACCCGAATTTACATGTGGTCTGTCCTGAGATAGCCCGCGTGGACCTAGGGCTGACTTTTTAAAGGTTGACGCCCCCTTAAAAAATGAAACCCATTACATAAATAAAGACATAAAAGGAAAGCTAAGGGAGTTTGTACTTACTTGGTCCAGACAGAAGTTCGTTTCATCCACTGTAGCTCCCGGAATCACCACTTTAATCAAAGGGGGTCTTTTGGCTCCAGAGTCAATTTCCAAATCAGCAATGGTGATAATGAACTGCCAACTTCTATTTATAGACTTTTTGGCCTCTTTTTGTCACTTTTTTGGCCTCCGTTATCATTTTCTTTATACCAAAAATCATTTAGATTGATTCAAGAGTTATAGAGGAGGGATTTGATCGGGTATTGGGACAATTTTTTTTGAGTTTTGAGTAATTTTCAACGGTCTGTGGAAATTTTTTTCGATGGTCTACTTGAACATATAGGTTAGGTTTATACCCTGACTTTTGTATCTCGTTGTCTTTTTCCTTTGCCATAGGATCGATCTCGTCAGGTTGTGACACAGAACCATCATATTTTCTTTAGAAGTTTCGCAACTTAGTGGTAGAGCTTACCGGAACATGGATGCCCTAGGTAGATCATGGTTGCATTATGGTATTCATGTTGTCTCTAAAACATTGTAGGCTCGGGAGTACTTGTAGTTTTTCCTGAATATGAGTTTGAGCCTCATTTGCATGATTCTTCTTCACTCTTCACCTCACCTTCAGGACTCCCAAAAAATAACGGGTCTTCTTTTAATCCCTTTTTAGACCCTCTAAACATGAAAAGATTGTCGAGCGATCTTATGGCCTTTCACGCTCGTTAAAATGAAATTTGAAGTCACGTCTTTCCAGCGGTAGTTTACCCCTTTTTCGGTTCGGATGGTCAACTGTACGAACAAAGGTATACTCTATGGAACTTCAGCTCTATAGAAGAGTACTCTCAGGTATAATTTTATCCCTTTTTCGGGCTTGAGGGACTAAAATTACGAAGAAGGAACCCCCACGGAGTCCATAGTTAAGCTATTTTCAAACTCCTAAAATTGAAAAGATCGTTGAGTGACCTTGTTCTTTCACACTCATTAAACTGGTCAAGAAGAACATTCTTGATGGAGTCCATAGTTAAGCTTTTTTCAGACTCCTTAAAAATGAAAAAATGGCCGAGTGATCTTGTCCTTATCACACTCGTTAAAATGGTTTTGAATAGACGTCTTGTCGGTGCTAGTTTATCCCTTTTTTGAACCGACTAGACTATCTTCGAAAAAGGTACCCCAATGGAGTCTCCTTTTATGTTTTTTCAGACTCTCTAAATATGAAAAACCACCGAGCTTACCTTCTCTGGGCTCGTTAAACTTACATTGAAGGACGTTACCATTGTGTGTTTTGTTAACAACGTTTTCATATCTTATACGCCAGCCTTGTAACAGTTTGCTTCTGCATTTTAACACCCTTGACCCCCGGAGGATTTTTCCCGAGTATCATTATACTAGAACATCAGTCTTGTCCTTGTGCCTTGAACTTGTATGTTTGCAATACTCATTCCTCCATTGTAACGTAACATTCCTTTATTCTTTTTCTCAAAATTATTGAAAAAGACAAAAAAAAAAATCAAATATACTCCAAAAAGAGGAAGGGAAAAGTATTTTCTTTATTGGCAGCATAATGAGTCTCCCTTGGATAAAGCACATCTGTCCGTTTGTTCATCAAGCTTTGGGATGTAGTACGAACTTAGGAAGTTGTTATCGCTACATAGAGTTGTGTCCTCCTCCATTTGGTTATTCTTCCAAACATATGGAGAGTTTGCGTTGCCTCCTGCTTCGTAGACTTATGATTAATGCCATGCTGCCTAAGTCTCATCATTTGTCATGCTATTGTCCAAGGAAAGTTTGTCACCAAGCCTGAGTCGACCCCTTTGCAATTTTTCTCTTGCCCTCATACTCGTCCATCCTGAATGTCCAATCAAGTCCTTGTTCGAAATCAATGAAGCCTTCAGTCTGATCATCAAGATTATCTAGTCCATGACCGACGAGCCGTCGAGGACCTCTGGGTAGTGAAGTCGTACACTCATATTATGCTCCTACCTTGAGTTTTGAATATTTTGAAGTTGTTGCTCGAGCTCTGAAGATCTCATCTCCAACGATCAGGCTGTATCAGCTTCTAGAAGATGGATACTCTATATGTATATCTTTTTGATTTCGAGATGTAGCTCCGTTGTGTATTGTTCATGGCTACTCTTTATATAGTTATATGACATGGATCTATAGTGTATTTGATTGGTAGCCATGATTCTATTTTATCCCGAGCATGGGTATGCCCGCCTTTGTGATACATTTGTTATTTTGCAGATGGCGCCTCCCGGTTCCTGATCCTTGGGCTCAATCATTCAGCACATCAGTAAAGATTGGTAATGTATTTCGGCCATCAGATGCTCTTTTGCCTTCACACATTAGGGGGCATATGTTATAACCCTGAATTGCACCATACGTGCTTACCTGGCATCAGGCCATCTCAGATCCATTATTTGCCAAAGCACTGTTGAACAACTTTTAAAAAAACCTCTTTTATAAGGGCCCACGTGCCCTACTCCATTACTATACGCGTGTACACACTAGCTGACCTCAAACAGTCCACGTGGACTGACAAAAGAACGAAAAAAGGAAAGTTGACGAGGAACACACAGCTCTGGGTGAGTTAACTGAAACTCCTGGCCATGCATGGCCGAGGGTTCGTCCAAATACCTAGCTTCTTCTAGCCTATAAAAGAAGGGATATGGGTCCCATTTGGAGAAGAAAAAATATAGCAAAGAAACTTTGCCCATTTGCATATTCCCATTGTCCCAACACTTTAGCCATCTTTGTGCCAGAAGAGATACAAAGCAAATAAGTTGGAGGGCAGTTGAAGAGGAGCCCAGGATCAGGTTCACGGAGCGGTGGCCAGTCTTGACTTTTTGTAAGTTGACTCATTCAAAGTAATAAATAAAATTCTTTTCCCATCCCAATTCATGAGTTATTCATAGTTTGTTAAGTACATGTTTGAATCTCTAACCCGTTAGTCTATATATAAGATGCATGTGTAGTTGTTGCTTGTCTTGTATGCAAGTCAGCGTTGGAAAGGAGAATTGTGAACAAGTGATCAAGTGCGACAAGGGATCGACATCGAATGCCTGGAACAAGGTAGGTTGATCTGTCCATGTATTTACTAAAAAGTAATGGGATTTAAGTCTGGGGACGAAGGTAGAAAGTAGATTTTCTCTTGGTCATATCTACATGCAAAGCATAACCCTATTTTCTAGTTCGTAAGGAGATTTCCCTCACAGCACCTTGGAATGGTGCACTTGCCCCTTACCCTTCGGGCCCTGGTCATGTGACTTGGTCCATGTGTCCTCGGGCTAAGTCTCCATGCACACATAACCGATTAGGCCTTGGTCTCTAGCCCCTGGTTGGTCAGGGCTGGCCCCCGCCAACCGAGGCTTATCCCCAAAATCATGCCACTGCAAACTTAAATGTATATTGTGCCGAATCAAAAACAAGCCACACATATAGAAGAGTTGGTTAGTGCCTGGTTTGTTAAGTCGTTGGCTCTTGTGGAGGTCGGGGGTTCGAATCCCCAGAACGTTATAACAATTTTTTTTAGCCGACATAGGCAAAATCCAGGGTGCCACATGGCACCCTCTAATTGGGGCACGTGTCATCCTGTGATTGGTCTGTACCAGTACAGTTAGCGACACATTCAATGTCCAATGAGTCGGCCATGTCACCTTCGTACAACCCAGTCAGTTGTCCAGTCAGCACTTCCATGTCACCATCGTACATGCCACGTCATCGTCATACCTGTCACGTGTCCTTCATACCTGCCATGTGTCGGACTATCATACCTGCCGCACCCGTACTACACAATTGTTATCCATATAGCCACGTGTCAACCTGTCATTGGGACACGTTAATGTACGAACTGCCACATCTCAACTTGTCATTGGGACATGTCAATGTACGAACTACCTCATGTCAACCTATCATTGGGACACGTCAATGTATGAACTACCACGTGGCATCTGTACAGTGCCACGTGCCAAATCCGTACAATGCCAACTCAGTCCGAAAAATCTAAGAAACGTGTCACCTCCTGGTGATGCCACGTTAGCATGATGACATCATCATGATGTCATCCCAACGTCACCTGTCGTATTGCTGACGTCAGCGTTGACTTTGACCCTATTGACTTTTTGCCTATTTGGGAATTTGATCAGAATGCAATAACTTTCGCATACGGTGTCCATTTGAAAAAAAACTTTATATGGATGGAATCAACGCGAAGAGATAGAAGCAATGGCGCTAGTTTCGTCCAATTTTGAGAACTTTTATTTTTAGGCCTTCCTGGAAACATTTTGGTTTCTGAATCCATTTTGGATCACCGACGATTCCTATGGGTATGACTTTTGGAATGACATTTTGATTTTATTACTTATCATCACATACCTAGAATTTCTAATTATGTGTCCGATGCATACACTAATTATGTTTTAGATTGACATTTGTCACATAACTAAAGCAAAGAAAACACATTCACCAATGTACACATTGTAATATAAGTAAAGCCGAAGACCAATGTTTTTTATATTTCATCTCTTCAAAAAATATTGTGTCCTAGTACAAAATTGGGGCTCACACCCTCAAAATACATATATGGACGATCAATACAATAACCACGACATCTATGCCTATGGCATCGGATGTGTGTCATGATAACATAGTATGATGTTTGCGAGATATTGAAAGATTCCCACCCAAGCACGGGGCACACATACCACTTGCCATTGCATCTCCTCCAACAGATCCTCTACTTGAACCATGGGAATTCTTTGCGTCAAATGAGATAGGTTTCCATGCACATTTTGAAGCACTCTCTCAGCGTCTCCTCCCGCTGGCTCATCACCCTGGTGTCTCTGTCGATTTCGTGGGAGTCCGTCCGGCCTATGTGGACCAACATATGCATAACAATACATGTTTTATTTAGTACTTGACATCATCCAAAAATATTTTTTTTTTCCTCTAAAAAAATACAAAAAAATGAAATATTCAAAAAAAAAATTCATACCTATGTTTATGTAGGCAAAACCTGGTGGTAATGGCATGTCCAGATCTCCTCTGAAGTCTATCCTTGCATATGGGTAGTCGTCCAGAGCTATCACCTGTCGACACTACCAAAAGAAAATGCCGTCGTTGTAGGGTGTTGGTACCCTACCACCCCCCAACCGCCTCATCACCTCAATCCACCATGCCATGGATGTATCGCGAAGTCCATGCGAAAAAATATCAACTCTAGGGCCTAATCCTGGAACCCACTCAAATAAAAAACTACATAAGATAGACGCAAACCCGAAGTTCCTCTTTCTACCTTGTTTGCAGTCTGTGAGTTGGTTCTTCATATTGTCTAGCAGTGAGGTGCACCAGTCGTAAACCGTGGGTTGCAAGCACTCCATCGATTAGAACATAAGTGGCCTTGATGCCTAATGCAATGAGGTCGACCCTGTGATCTGTGTCAACACTAGGACAATGATCTTGAGACTTAGTTTGTTGATTGATCTGATCAGGATTTGGCTCCCTACCTTCTCGGTCCCTGCATTGCAATGAGTGTCTATGTATTCCTCTATATTTATTCCACTCTCAGCTCCTGGGTCTTTGAGGTTCACCACCTCACCTCGACGTGATATTCCTGTCAGAAATTATATGTCCTCGAATTCAATCCTCAATGGCTTCCCATCGAGGTTGAAGGCCCCTGTATCTGGATCCCAGTGGTTTACTAGCATCTGGAGCAGTCTCACTTGAGCCATCATGCCTTTGAGAGCCCAAAATTTATATATCCCACATCTTCTTAATGCCATTTGGTCCCCTGGATCTCTTTCTACTAGAACATCAACCTCTTCATGCTCTCTTTCTCTCCACTCTAGCACCATCCTGCAAGTTTAAAATCAATTTTTGAGTCAATACCATTTTAAAAATTCAACTCACAGACTTGTACGCTAGCTGCAACTTACATAGTCTCATATAGGGCTGCATATATGCGGTCTATTTTGATAACAGTCGTGTATAGGGCTGCGTATACGCGATCCAACGATCTACAACCCGCATATACCCTAGTTTCTAATTTACGCCTTAAAATACTCAAGAATTGAAGCCTAAATTAAAATTTTAAACCAATAGAAATGAAGAGAAGGGCAAGAAGACTTACTTGGTCTGGACGGTTTTCAATTCCGTCACTCGTAGATCCTGCAATTGGAAGTTGAAGATCATGGGCAATTTGGTCCAAAATGCACTATTTGGGGAAAAAATACAAATGATATGGTAAATTAGTTATTTTTAACTATTTATAGAAAAAATTTATCCACTTCCCCTACCCCAAGAAAAAACATTTCCCCGAGTGTCCATATCTTGCATGCACCTCCTTGCATTGAACATAGGTATGTTCCACTGCTGGAACTAGTTTTTTACTTGCGACACTCATTTCCTCCTCTATATCATAGCATTCATTTGACTATGAAAAAACAAAAAAAAGATGGGTGAGAAAATAATCTTATCTCATGTTGGTAGCAGTCGTGTCACCTTTGAACAGAGCATAAAATTTTGAGTCCACTTGTCATCAAAATTTTGGGTTTAGCATGACCTTAGGAAGCTGAGCTCATTACTTATATTTTACTCCCTTGACTGGTTACTCTTCCAGTCCCTATGGAGAGTTTGATTGGTGCCTC
This sequence comes from Picea engelmannii, assembly GCA_009831015.1. Lineage (NCBI taxonomy): Eukaryota > Viridiplantae > Streptophyta > Pinopsida > Pinales > Pinaceae > Picea > Picea engelmannii. The sequence continues at coordinate 43,487 of ML799004.1, read as the reverse complement.
CTGCATCACAAATTTTCATGATTGAGTCTATGCTTCCAGAGTCATCTATATGTCCCATGCTCTTGTTCAAAGGATGTCTATCATCCTGTGTCGGCCATTTCTCAGAACTCTTGACTTTGCATGTCGGCCATACCCTCAGTGTGTCTCATAATTACATGAAACTATAGTCCTACCATGCACCCTGGTCCTACTTTCCTTATGGGTAGGTAACCTTGAACCCAACAGTCGACATATCCTCATTGGTTGTTGACTGGGGGGTTTCCCTTGTGTTCAAAGGCTAGAAATCTATTCACAAATTGGGATTCATGTTGTGTCTTGGATGCCATTAGCCTTATTGGTGGTTTCCTCGCCTTTGTCGACAATTTTCCTATTGGCTGCTATTCATAGGGTATTTTCTATGCACTTCTTCCATCTGGCGCATGCGAAAGACGCACAAGGTCGTTGGTTCGTGAACATGTTCTTCGTCTGAGTTCCTCCAAATCATCAAGCTACTTCTTTTTACCTCATGTTGACCGATGAGAGATGCCTTAATACTCTCCTTTCAGCGGGTCTCCTTCCATTGAGTTCAACCCATCTATTATGGAAACGAGGCCTAGAGTCCTATGAGTACCTAGAGGCTTGCAGTCATCAGTGGAAGGTTCTCTCGCCATCGATAGTTGGGAATACATCAATGTCTCCTGATCGATGGATTCTTCAATTGTTCTACCTCAACACCTTTATTCACACTTGTAATAATGTACTCGGTGCCTTGATACCTACTTTCATTATCGGTAGGTTATTTCATGTTTGTTAACAATATACCTTAATGACCGGTAATCAAACGAAGTCTCATTGTGTTCGACCTCAACTCCTTTATCCACATGATGTAGACTTGCACCTTTGGCGGATTGTGTAGAAGACTTGAAGACATTAGTTCATAGTCGTAGCTTTCGTGAGTTGTTGCTATTATTCATTGGACCAGTACCTATATGACTTCACTGATCATGGGAGATCATATTGTACTCCATTGTATACATATATCTTCAAATTGATGGGAGATCATATTGTACTCCATTGTATACATATATCTTCAGATTGATTTTGAGACTGGTTGAACTTGCCTGGTCCATAAACCTATTGACCGTTAGCTTCGACGGAATTGAGCATGAGAATTGAGCATGCATATTTACCTTTTTTATTTTGGCATATGCCTGGACAACATTTTTCATTTGAATTTTAAATGGATATGCAGTTGCTAAAGGTAAATATATATACCAAAAAATTAAAGTTCAAATATATGCATTTGTGGTTAACTAGAATATGACTATATAGGAAAAATTAATGTACTCAGATAACAATTGACATTTAGTGAATTGGAAATAACATGATCATCACCTCCCCTGAAAAATGCAAACCCTCAGGCATGCTGGTGGCTAGATCCAGAACTATATAGTTTTGCTAGTGAAGGGCTGCTCTAATTCTGGAATTTTCTACAGTTAGATCTGCTCTGTAAACCATAGAAGTCTTTAATTTCTGGCTTCTATTATAAGAGTTGTTTTATTTGAATATACTATTGGAATTCAGATATTCCTGATAACATCTTAGATTTGGCATTTCCGTCCAACAAACAGTGGGCTAGAATGAAACTTGGAGTATGAACTTAACGATCTGAACAAGTGTGCCATATTGTCCTGTCATTACCATTATATTCTGCTTCTAGGACAACATTTTTCATTAACAATGCCAGATATTTGCATGAGATGACATGTTTAATGTAAAATTGTCCAAGAAAATCACCATGAGTTGGTGCAATTTTCATTAACACTGATATTTGCATGAGATGACAGGTTTAATGTAAAATTGTCAAGAAAATCTCCATGATTTGGTGCAGGTGTGTTCCTTTGCAACAGATTCCGAAGCAATTTTTTTTTGTTTTATACATAACTTTCAATATAAAATATATGACCGCGTGAAATGGATGTTGTGCCCACACGAAAGGGATAGTCTTCACGCTGTTGATGGTAATGAGAATGTGTAAGTGGGGAACTTGGTGATGAAAAAGACTTTTTGAGTGGATGCGCAACCCAAATTCGTATTTTGTTGAAGGTAATGTAATGGATAAGTGGTGTTTACTCATAACCAAGCAATACTCATTTTACTGAACAAGTGCTTATCATTTTACCTTAACTAAATTAGTACCAGTATAGAATCTCTATTTAAGGGTATAATTTCAAAGCAAGCAAGTGAAGAAACTTAAAGAAGCAGGTTTTTAAAGAGCTAATCAAAAGAGAAACTGATATTGACATTCAAGCTTATACCCTAGATGCCGAGCACAAAAATAAAAGCACCTCAAGACTTCCCATATAGCACTGGAGAGTTTACTCACCTTCCAGTTATTCATTATCAGCCACAGCCAAACCTGAGCTAGGACAAAACCTCAGCGATCAAGCTTTATGTGGACATGATATTTTATAAGTTATCAAAAATATTCTCTTACAGCGTTATCTTCAACCTAAAGCTGAAGAGAAATTGATATCGATAATCAAGTATTGGCATTCAAGCTTATAGCTGTGTAACTAGCATATAAACTAACATTGAATAACTGCTCATTGTACTACTTCTACTGGAGTAAAAGTTTGTTATTTGTTTGCAATGTTCTATGGTAAGAAATAGTATCAATCATATGAAATGAAGAAATAAAGCATTATGAGAAGTAATCAATAACATAAAAGGAAATTGGAATACTAAAGCCATTTGAGTTGAGAAATCTAATACAAAATAAATCTGAGAAAATCAAAAGACTAAATGGGAAAAAAAATAACAATTATATGAACCAAATCTACATACATCTAAATGAGACGATAGACATGGAGGCCTCACCGCTTGATTGAAGGTCTGTTTCTGCTGAATTTAAAGGCTTTTTTTTTAAAACGTTTGGTAAGAACTATCAGTTTTTCACGATCAGACATTTTCTTCAATGTGCAGAGAGAACGAAAACATTTTCTTCAATATGTAGAGAGAATGAAACTCTATTGGCATCTGTAAATTTTAATCATAAGATCAAGAAAACGTGGTTGATTAGGATGAATTCCAATTATTATTATTTTTATAGAAAGAATCTAATGTATAATGATCTTCAGTATGATATAACTTGGATATAAAGAATGTTTCTATTTAATATGGCATTATTAGCATGAGACAATTCAAGGATAAGAACATCCATTTACTATTTAGCGTGGTCAACCCTACTTGCTCTCTGATTTCTACGTCACCTTCCTTTTAAATGAACTGTTGTCTCAAAAAAACACAAATGGAATGTGCCTTTGTAGGTGAAGTTGGATTTGTATTTTCTCCAGGTCCATATGTAACTAGGATAAATCCTTCGAAAATATTATTCTGATTTTGTGAGCATAGCTCAATGGTAAAAGAAAGAGGTAATGTTGTGATTTTTTTAAATCGTTATCTATAGAATGAAAATCGTAGATATCATTTACGCTTACAGAAACGATTGAACAATTACAGAAAACTTATTTACATCTTACAGAAACGATTGAACAGTTACAGAAAACTTGCATATCACAGAAAACTTACATAGTAATTTTTGTTAAAAATTAAATGAGAGATACAGATACCTGTCACGGAGAGATTCGTAGGTTTAATCAGTTTGAATGTACTGCTTCAAAGTAGTCTTCGATTCAAAGTTCCGTTGATTCTCCTGAATTATTAACTGCTATAAAACAATAAAGAAAACCTCTTCCCTATCCTTTTTATTTTCTACATGATCTTTATTTTTTATTCATTTTACTTTATGCAATCATATTCCCCTCGATATATATTTCATCTTATTGCAGTACTAGCAGGGTCGGGGATCTTCTTTCTCTCAAAGTCATGGAAAATTTAGCATCAAATGCCCCAGCATATGTCATTTTAGTTGTTGGTTGTAATGGCTTTACATCTGCATGGATATTTTTTTTTTGAGCTTAGTAATCCTCCTGTTGAAATCATCGACATTTTCATTGTCTCTTTTCTTGAGCGATCAAAATTCATTCAGGTAGTATATGCTATCTCTTTTCTCACCCCATTGTCTCATAAAGGCAGCTTCTAGAGATGGAAAAATATCAATTGAAGCAACATGTAACTCTCTAAACCATTTTGTAAAATCTCCCCCTAAAGTTTGGACAAATAGCCTCATGAATATGTTGTCATGCTCTACAATTAGTTGTTTGTAAAGTCATGGAAATCACTCATATGCTCTTCAGCTGAGCGAGTTTTAACCCCATCAAAATTTGGCAGATATTTCATGTAATGCTCAGGGAGGTCATGGGTAATTTGGGGCAGATTCAATAGGGAAAATTTGGAAGTAGCCCAAGGATTTATAGGTGGTGTGGGAGGATGTTTATTTCCCCGGGGCCTTTCTCCACCTAAGCCATCCATGAGATTTTTTAAAATAATGTTATGGGATTCAAAGGATAGAGGGGGGATAGGAATTTTCAAAAGTATTCGATGGGAAGAACTGGACTCTTGTCTAAATTCTACAGGAGAATTATGGAGGTCTATTAACAGTTATGGAGGAAATTTTGCAGCAAAAAGAGAATCTTCATGTATATCAGTCAGAGATACAGATTCAACATTTTGATGATCAACAAAAGGAGATATTTCTAGATAAGGGTTACATGAGAAAGAGGAGGTCTGACGCTCTTTGATATTCCTTCGGGTCACAATATTTTTTGGATATGAATATATCGGAACCTGTTCAGAATCAAGGTGGCTTCTGGTGTGTCTTCGGGTAGATGTCTGGTTTTCCTTCTATGGAGTCACCAGGTGAAATATTAACAGCCAAGTTCTTGAGGCATGTTCACCATCAAGTCTCAAAACATACAATGTTGTATCCCCGGGGAATATTTCCTCAACTTACGTCCTTGGAAACAACACCATTTCGAATTTTATCCATCGAGATGCTCTAGGATGTTGTTGGACCAATGTCGAGACACCCCAGGGGCCAAGACTCGAGATGAATCTTAAAGCAAGATTTGCAATAAAATAATTGTGCAATATTTGGGAATTTTTTCCCTCTCTCTCTATCTCTCTATTTTGAAATTGTAGGACCTCAAACAATCTAAGCTCAGATAAAAAATGATCTCAAGTATCGGAGTCATATTTCTACGAGTGTTTCAGACAATCAAGGTTAAAAGGAGGATGAAATGATGGGTTAGAGGAAGAATAAAATAAACATACAGGGCACTACTGAGAACGAATTTTGTAGTTTATGGAAAATGAACAACATGCTGGGAAATTAAGAATTCAATAGCTCTAACAAGTGTAAACAGATCAATAAACACATGTGTCAAACAGTTAACATATTCATACATTCAAATTCAAGGAGGTACCCTCTAAATATCATCCAAATGCATAAAGAAAATGATGAGAAATGGTCATACATTTAGAGGAAATCACTTATGTGTCATTACCATACATCGTATAGTAACACTGAACATGAATAATGGCCTACTGTCTGAGATTTTATAAATCTGATATGATACAAGAAAATAAAAAATTGTAGGAGATGCTTTACAGGAACACATATACAATAGAAGGAGGAATTATAGAATGAAACCTAAACGCAGGGGATGAATCTTCGGTTGCCTACTGCATTTACCAACTGATTGTGCTCAAGGTATCTCTGGTCAAACAAATCTAGTTACAAGAGACTCTTAAACTCCCCAAAGTGTCGACCTTGACAATGGAAACCTGTTTTCTCTTTTATTTCTCTCACTCATGCCCTAAAATGCCTCTTGAAACCACTTCCAACTTCTTGAAACCATTTCCAACTTCTTGATTCTTGAGTGGTTTTTCTCTGGTAAAAATTGAATAAATTGCTTTCACCTGTTGGATTTTCGTTATTAATGAGATCATGGAGCAATTGGATATTTGTAGGTTGAAATATCCACTAAATATATGTCCTTGAAGAGTTCCTGAAATCATTTTCCTTTTGGTTGGAAGCTCGAAATACCATCTCCATATATTGTGTGACTCAGTAGCCGTTGGATCGGTTTCAGTGAGTAATATCAGTCATCTATCGGAGGCACACCCTTCGGAGCTATCAGGGCTTGCAAAAGCGTAAAACACAACAACCGTTGGATCATCTTGATCAGATCTAGACCATTGGTCAGAGTTGTATTGATCGGGGTGTTGGAGATGGACTAGGAGTCGTCGATCGAGCTCGGCCATGGGAAAAAAATTGACTAAGGAAAATATATCGTGTCGACGCCAGCCTGGACTCATGGAAACATTTTATTTTCTAATGATGATGTTGACATGGATAAGATGCCTGACACATGTCACTTGAATTGGATATGCATTTGGGCACCTTTGGTGGGTTCCATATGTCCATGTGGTAGTCTATGATTGGCTCTGAGAGGGCTCTGTTGGCGGGTTGTCATGAGATCTGGACCATTGATCGATCCCACTTGAAAGAGGTATGAGAGAATATCTATACCATCCATCGACGGTGCCTCTTCAGAGTGGTCAGGGTTGGGCCATGAGGGAGACTCTGAATAGGGAACTACGATGATCGTTGATTAGAGGAACTAGAGATGAACTGGATTCATAGATCTAGTCATAGTCGAAAATACAAATTGGCTAAGGAAATCGTAATGTTGATGTCATCCTGGACATGTGGCAGATTTTCATTGGCCCAAGATGGCACTGACGTGGCAGGGGAGTGGGACACGTGTCACCCATTTTTGGTTTGTTGACCTGTGTATCTAGTAGGTTTCACTTATTCACGTAGCATCCTCTTATTGTCCCTGACAATTCTCTGTTGGCATGTTGATTTTTCATCTCTTCTGTATTTCTACGAAGACGACATTGTCGTCGGTATTGTGAAAACTTGTGTCAGGGATTTCTCTTCACATTTCATTGATGATGATCTCATCTTCATATTAATCGTTAATATTTCACCAATGCGAGGATATCCACTGATCTCTCATCAGAAAAAGGAGATCCATCAATATTTCATTGAAATCGGGAGAGTCGTCAATCTATGCTCGACTAAAAGCCACAATTGGCTAAGGCATTGACAAGGTCATGTTAAATTCACCTCTGAATATGTGGTGGATCTTAAATGGTCCATGTTGATATTGATGTGACATGGATTATAGAACACATGTCACACATTTTGATGTGATTTGATGGGCTTCGAGGAGATTCTCGTGTATTGACATGGAGGCTTTATATTAGCTCTAACAATTCTCTGCTAGCAAGCCACGTGTAACATTGAATAGATGTCTTATAGGTCGTGGATCAAATCTGGGCCATTGATCTCTCGGGATGACACGATGGAATATGGACCATCCATCGAAGGTGCACCACCAGAGTGCTTGAGGCTTCGATCCAAATGCAACTCTAACGAATGGACGATATCGACCGTTGATTTGAAAGAGAGTGTGTGATGAGATCTAAGACGTCGATCTTTCGGGGTTCAGGAAAACTTTTGAAATGTTGGTGCTTGGTTCTTTAGGTCGCGATCTTATGGTAATCTCCTTGGCCAATAGAATTAAGACTTTTTCACATGTGACAAGCCCCTTTTGGACATCTAATAAGCACCTGAGGTATTAAAAAATTTCCTTAGGTGCAAAAAGGCATGGAATTTTCATCATTTCTTCATTTTTCCTTAGTAAAATTTTACTCTTGACTATTTCAAGGGTATGAAGGTCCCCTTTCTACCACTAATTTCTCCAATCACGGCCTGGCCATTTCAGTAAACCTTCATATCTTTGACAAGAACAAATATATCACTAACACGGGGGTAACATGGACCACACAAATCACTGTGAACAAGCTACAAAGGGGTGGAGGCATGTCAAAAGGAAAATTTGTAAAAATTGTCTCGATGATGTTTTCCGAGGACACAATCGGCACAAACACCATCTCTGCAAGAAACAAGAGGAAGACCAATCACCATGTGTTGATTACATAGTTTTTTCAATGAGTGATAGTTTAGATTATCAAACCGTTCATGTCGAAGTTTGCTCAAGTCATAGGTATGAGAAATAAAAACCAATGGAAAAGATGATGACCCAAAGTTGTCAAACTTGTACAACCTAGTAATATCATCAACAATTTTGGTTGCTATGACATGATTAGGATCTCTTAAATCCTTAATTAAAACTTGGTGAGGTGAAAACTCTACGATTTTACCTTCACCTGAATGATTGATTTGATACACTGATAGAAGGTTGCAGGAAATACTTGGAACACATAATAAATCATTGAAATGATTGTTATCTACCTAAACTATTCCATACCCTACAACACTAAGAGATCTATCATCACCAGCAAATATTTGTTTGTTGTTACATTCATTTGGAGAAGAAAAATGGTTTTATCCTTAGCCATATGATAATATGCTTCAGAATCATTAAGCCACTCATCAGAAGAAGAAGTAGAATTTTCATTGAAGGAAGAACCAGAAGAAGAAAGTGCATGTCCATGAGAAGAAGAAGAATCAATATTGATGTTGTGCTTCTTCATTGTTGCTTCTAAGGCTTCCATATTTTTAAAACATTTAGACTCCACATGACCATTTTTCCCACAAAAGTTGCAATGGTTGCCAGTCTTGTTACTTTTGTATTGTGCTCATTTGTCACTATTAGGAGCAAAATTTGGCGAAGAGGGTTCAAGACCCTTGTTTTGTTTGTTTTTGTTGCAAGGATGTTGCTTCTTGGGATTCTTGGATTTATCTTTTTGTTGGGCCAGTAAGGCTTCGTTGGATGTACTTACAGTGCTAATAAATCTAAGTTGCACAATCTTATCTTTCTCTTGAATTGGAGAATCACAAAAAGACTCAAGAGATGGTTCTTTATAAGCACTCCCTAGAGCTTCTCTGCTGGCATAAAAATTAGATACAAAGACAAAATATGCACTACCAAACTTAGCAAGAATAACATATATGCATCGGTCATCCTTCAGATCTATTTTGCATACTATACATAAAAGTATAAGTGTTTTGAAATTAAATAAATAATCTTCAATGCAAAAAAAATCATTGGGATTTAAAGTCGTTAACTGATTTACAACTTGGTGGGCTCGGATTGAATAATATTGTGTTTACCAAGAACAACTTGAAGTTTTTCCCAAGCTTCATAGGGGCATCAATTCCTTGAAGGTGAAACCTTAAATCATGAGAGATGGACATTCTAATTAGTCCATGTGCTTCATCATTATTATTATCCCATTTGTATTTATTTTCATCATCAGTGGGTTCTTATTCTTTTTCCAAGGTAATCAGGTACAAGCCTTTACTTCTTAGTACATCCTCCATATGGGATTTCCATGAGAAGTAGTTGATGTTAGTAAGAAAAATATCACTGGGAGAAGACATATTAAAATATGCATATAATATGGATTTAAAATCTAAAACTGATGGTTTGAATGAAAACATCTCAAAAAAATAGGTTGTTTAAAAAAAACGGCACTGAAAACGGACTTTGGATGTGAAAGTTATACTCTTTTGAAAAACGACATAAATAGTAATCAAAGAGCCACGTGGAAAGTATAATTTATTCCATGTCGTAATGTCTTTCATTAACTAACTTTCATATAAGCTCACTTTTACAAATAAGTTACTTATGAAATGAAGTGACCCACTTTTATAGAATAAGTGGGAATCATTTTTACAATGAAGTTACTTTGTAAATTAAATTTAGATGCAAAAACTAACATAGAAAAATATTAAAGCTACTTTATAATGATTTGTTTTTATAATTTAAGTGAAATGCATTTTATAATGAATTCATGAACCTTTTTCAAAAAGTAACAAAAAATAGACTTGAACTCAAGACCTCTTACTAAATAAAGAAAATTTCAACCAAGTGAGCTAGTGCAAAACATATTATAATCTTAAGGAGGATGGGGGTGTTGTTGTTGTTGTGAAATATGGCCATGAAATGCATGCTAAAAAAATCTTATTTTCATGTGTTCATACAAAAAAAAAATCACTTCTCGACAACAACAAGGGGTTAGATATCGGTTAGCTTACCCAAAAAATGCAAGTTTTATATATGTTTATGATTTGTTATGATCGCACAGAGCACATGAAAAAGAGCATATGCAGACAAGAAAACACTTCCTGCTATGTTTTTGATGTGTCGAGATCGCATAGAGCATAGGGAATATGTAGACTAGAAAGAGAAGCAACCGGGAAACAAAAACAAAAAACAAAAATATTATTTCTATAAAAAAAATTAAAAGGGGCATATTCAGACTTTATACCTCTGGATCTGTCTGAAATGGTCATATATTGGGAAAACAAAAACCTTTTCGAGTGAAAAAAAAAAAAATCTAACTAAAATGATCGGTCTAGATGCAATAGAATAGTCCTCTTGGCCCAAAAGTGTACCGAAATAGTAGAAACTAGAGATGTGATAAAATGGCTTCAAGATCTCGATCTAGAATGAGAGTGAGTCTTTAAACGAGATCCGATATCATGTTCGAAAACATAAGGTATTCCACATAGGAAGAACACCTTCAATAACCACTCACAAAACCATAGCATAGATCAACACATTGATGTTTTTGCGTGATAAAATCCCAATGGGAAAACATCCACAGCCCCAGCCAATGTGGCCACTTGAGGCAATTTATTAATGCAAAAAAAATATTATAAGAGAGTTTCTCACAATCGATCATCGGAAAATGACCCTCCATGCTCTTTAAATAGAGATCATGGATCGATTAGGTGTTAAGCCACAAATCAATGTAGTCATTAATATTGAGAAGAATATGAGTCCTTGGATCACTCTATGTTTAGAACATATCGTGACCATCAGATTATAAATGCATACTAAAGAAACACACTTCAACCTAATGACACATTAGACAAAGTTGATCTTAACTAAATCCTAAGTGTCTAAATATCCTAACAAATGGCACCAACTCCTGCTACTAGGTACTTGGCATCATAACCAAGTTCAACCTGAACTCTTGACTCCTACTCTATTAGACTTGAAAATTTATCTCGAGATGATGTCATGTGCCTAGATGCTCCATTGTCCATGTACCAAGCATTCCTTGGAATTGTACTGGTAGAAAGGAAAGATATAATTGAGACATCATTCTCGAACTTGGAGGAAATCTCACTCATCTAAGTTTCAACTAAGGTTGCTACCTGATTATATTGTTGCTTCCCTTTACCCTTCTTCTCTAGATACTTTGATGCATAATGGTCATTCTTATGACAGATGAAGCACTTGATTTTACTCAAGTCCTTCCCTATCTATGAGGTTGAATCCTCACTCTTTCCCTTACCCTTTTTGGGTCCTTTACCTCTTCCCTTCTTGGTTTGACCAATTAGGGCTAGGTTGTTGTCAACACCCTTCTTTTCATCCTTTGAATCCATCCAAGTCTCTTACTGGATGCAATCATCCCAAAGCCTCGCAAAATTAAGGAAGGTTCTCACAAGAACAAATACCCTTGACAAATGGTTCTCATGAATTTGGGAATCAATTTAGTACCATGTTCACTAGATCTACATCTGCAATCTTCTCCCCAACTACTGTAATTTGATCATGGATCTATGTGACCTTCATGAGGTAACTAGTAATGGTGTCTAATATGTTCATCTCTATGGATATAAGTTTGTTATGCAATATCATCTTCCTATTAATGTTCTCACTCTGGTAGAGGCTAACCAAGGTATCGAACATCTCCTTCGATGTTTTCTTCTCGGATAGGTGAAGAATCAAATGATCATTCACGACATCCAACATCACTTGCTTGGTATTCACTTCCTTCTTATTATATGCTTCCAACTACTGTATATATATAGGTGGAGTAACTACCTTCTCGATGATATCCTAGATATTGTTTTCTTCCAATAACAATATTACCTTGGCTTTCCAAGACAAGTAATTGGAGGCACCATATAATTTGTTATCAAATATTAGGCTTGTTGATGCCATTTCTGAGATCCATTTCACAAACTCACAAATCTGAAAAATAAAACAAAAAATAATCCATGCAAGAGTGCTTAGTCCTTCAAGAAATAATAATGAAACCCTCTAATTGTTGGCATTTGTTTCCGGTAGTTGATCTATTGTTGTAAACTCTCAAGGATCTCAATCAGAGACCAGCTCTGATACCATGTGAATTTTCCAAAAGCGCTAAATGACTATTGTCCCATGTTTATATTAATTAAATAAATAAGATATGAACTTATTTAATCACATAAATTAATATTATTGAACATGCAACAATCACACATATATATAGAAAATGAACAAAATAAGCAATAAATGAATAACACACATGCATAGTGACTTTCCCCTTCAAATCAACTTATCATTCCAATGATCAAAGCTTACAAGGTACCTCCATAGACTATTGTAACTTAGTAGTTGTACAGTAAACAAAACACTACAAAACAAAGAAGTAGAACATGTTGAATTAGAAGTATGGCTCTGCTGAAGAAATAAGGCACCAACTATTGTTGTACGATTGTATGGCATTGTTGCTATATGGATTCTCTCTTGTTGTTTGCTATAACAAATCTGCACTTTCTCCTCTCATATGAACTCTCCCTCTATTGGTCTCCACCTCTCTCAAGTGTTCCCATGTGTGTTCTAACTTCCCACATCTTGTCCTATTTATGCTTTGAGAGAGATAACTAATTTCTTCAATCCTAGAAACTAATCTCCTTAATCCTAGCAACCATCTTGTCTCAATAATGAGGTGTACAGCTAAGATTAGAACAAATCTAACTCACTAATATTTTATAATATTTCATTTAGATTTCTAAGATTAGGAGAACATGGGAAATTAGACTTTCAATTTATTTATTTAAGTGAAATTACAAGATGGTATTATTGTTGGGTATGTGTTATATTCTTTGTCGGGCATGCGCAGGGGTTCCGAGGTAGTGCCCCTGAGAAAAAAAATTTTTCCTTGAGAAACGTGTCACATATTTAGGTGGTTTTTCGGAACATGGTTTCTTTGTCAATGGTTTTATATTTCCGGTTAAGGAATTAGGATTGTTGACTAATCCAGGTCATTGGGTTAGGGTTTTGGATGTCGTTGGCTCCTATATGTATATTGTATTGTAAACAATGTAACACAATGAAAATATAGAATATGTTGGTTTTCCCGGTTTGGGTTTCCAGGGGAAAAATATCTGTGTAATGTTTGTATTTGCCATTGTATATTTTCTATTATTTTACTGAATATATGTTTGCAGTAAATATTGTACAAGGTTAAAATCAACAATTATTTCCCTAAGTGATCACTAAGAAGTTGTCTTGAACTACTTCTCACACAGTCGCACCTAACCTGTGCAAGAAGATCATGCTTGAACTACATTTCTCAACAATATCACGGTTTATTAAGGAAGTACAATGTTCCATCACTTGATTTTGGGTTCACTTGTTTCTTCCACCATTGATCCTCCTTGAATCTTAAAAAGACAACACCTTGTCTCCTATGCTGGTAGTCATGTGATGTGCATGGTATTTTGTCTTTTTTGGATTCCATATTGTCTCATTTTTTCATTTTAAGTGTGAAAACAAATTGTAGTTTCCTCAATGACTTACATTTTCCTCCAAGTATTTCTTGTGTATGAGCCTAGGTTGTGTTGATAGGGTCTAGCATGTTCAATTTTTCATCTTTGTGTGCCCATTGTACACTTTTATCCATGAATACTTGTAAACTTAAATGATTATTTTTTTCTGAGAGTCATGGTTTGAATTTATTGTCTTCCTTTCCCAAGATAATTTCATCAACCTTTAGCAAGCTCCAAGATCTCCAAATTATGGACCTCTTCTTCTAATTGTCTTATGGATTCTATGCCTTCTGAGCTTGGTAATCTGTCAAATATTTTGGTGTTATTGTTGTTTCCTAATGTACTTTCTGAAATTATCCCAAAGAAGTTGAGCATGCTAGTAGAGTTCACAGTTATGATGGTATTGACAATAATGAATTATCTGGTAGGATTCCTTTTGAGCTTGGAAAATGAAGAGAGTTGACAGTTCTAGGACTGACTAGTTTTAGTCTGGGTGGCCTAATACCTATTGAGTAAATCTATCTTACACGGCTTCAAATCCTAATATTTCAAGAGAATAATTTGAAATGCCCCAAATACCTATTTGGCTAGCTGACTGAAGTTTCTTTGGGTTTTTGAATGCGCTTTCAAGGATTTTGGATCTAGTTTAGTTTATTCTCATAATGATTGGGGCTTTAAGATTTTTTTCATTGCATGCAAATAGTTTTGTTGCCGGAACAATGTTCTTTATTACACTAATGGTAAAGACTCAAATTACAATAAATGGAATACTGGAATATAAGAAAAACACTTCTAAAATGTTCAAAACTCTTTAGATTGATATTTATAAGTCTAGATCTAACCTAGAATACACATGCATGTAAGGAAATACCAAATCTATTACATGCAAGTGTTGGTTTGTTGCAAGCAAGTCCAAAGATGCTACTAGATGGAAGATATGATGCATGTGCGGTGAAATATGTTGCATGCGCTGAGAATACGTTGCATGCAAGTCCAAATATGTTGTTGGATGGAAGATACGTTGCATGCACAGTGAAATATGTTGAATGCACTGAGAATATGTTGCATGCAATGGAAATACGTTGCAAATGTTCTCACTATTGAATGGTGAATCTCATGTGGATATATTTGGTTGCATGCATGGTGAAATATGTTTCGTGCACTAAGAATACGTTGCATGCAATGGAAATACATTGAAAATTTTGTCATTGATGAATGTTGAATCTCTTGTGCGTAGATCTAGTTGCATGCGCGATGAAATGTGTTGCATGCATTGAGAATACATAGATCTATTGTTTTCTGATGGGATATCGTCCCTCTGAACCTCCATGCCTCCATTTGGATCAATATTGTAACTTCCACGCCCTTCAAGCACCAAGGGAGTGTCTCTGAACCTCTCTAATTGATGCAAATCCCTCTCAATGGATCCAATGTTATATCTATACTACAATCCTGAAGAACGAAGGAGAATCTGGATGATACTCCCGACTAACTAGGGTGTGTCTTCCAACACCGAAATTAATCACTTTGGTGTTTTATCCCTGGAAATACACAAAAGGACACAAAGTATCCTAACTTCTCTTTGCAATCCAATTCTCAATATTAATATTCAATAATGAGAGGAATTAGGGTTATCCTCCCCTTTATACTTGATCCTCATTCTAATTCCTCATTCACTTTATTTAATTAATGTGATTTTTCCTAAGTTTGACTTTAATTATTATTTTAAATCACTTAATCACCTTTTTCCCACTTTATTACTTAATGTCACTTTCAACTTAGGATTTTCTGGTAAATGACACTAAATAATTCTTTTATTCCCTTTTTCTCCCGACTATAGCCTATAGGAATCAATATAGGCTACTAAGTTGCTCCTCCTGGATTCATCACTGGGAAAGGAACATTATAGTCCTCCCTTCCCGAGATTTCTTATTCTCAAGCAACTGTAATCTAGGGTGTTGTAGAATCTTCTCTCCCTCCCATGTAGCATCCTCAACTTGAAGACCTCTCCACCTGATCAGACACTCCCTGATAATCCAACTCCTCAACTTCCTCTCTCTGATCTCCAAAACCTCCCCAGGGTCCAACTCCAATTGGCATTCCTCATCTAATGGGGTTAACTCCATGGAAGTTGTAATCTATTGTCCTAAATCCTTTTTAAGGCATGATACATGAAACACATTATGGTTTTTACTTCCCTCTGACAACTCGAGCTCATAAGCCACCTCCCCCACTTTCCTGATAATCTTGTAAGGGCCATAGAATCTCAGATTTAGTTTCTCTGCCCCACTCCTTTTCAACAAAGAATGTTTGTAAGGTTGTAGCCTAAAAAATACCAAGTCTCCCTCCTCGAAGTTGCACTCATCTCAGTGTTTATCTGCATATATCTTTTGTTGATTCTGGGTCACTTGTCAATTCTCCTTAAAGATCTTGAGGATCTGTTGACTCTCTTGTATCCAATATTTGGATTTGGTAGCCCTACTATCCCCAAATACCACATCTACAAATTATGGATCATTTTATCCATAGAATGCTCTGAAGGGTGTCATCCAAATGGACATTTGATAGGTAGTGTTATAACAATGTTCGCCCATGTGTAACCACTTAGTCCATGCTCGTTGTTGCCCCACCAAAAAGTTCCTCAAATATCCTTCCACCCACTTTTTTACAATATCAGTATGCTCGTATTTATGTGGATGATAGTTGGTGCTCGGTGTCAACTCTATACCTACTAACTTGAATAGATCCTACCAGAAATCATTGATAAATATGATGTCCCTAACACTGACTATGTACCTCAACAATCCATAGAGTCTGAAAAGCCTCCCTGAAGAACTATGTGACTTTTGTTTCCTTGTAATCTGAAGGTATCAAAAAAAAATGTGTGAACTTGGTCAATCTGTCGACCACTACTTAAATGCGGTCTCTACCTTGCACCTTGGGTATCCCCATGATGAAATCCATCGAAATTCCTCCCATTTCTGCTATGGGATGGGTAACGACTGAAGTAACCCTGTAGGATGTGTCTACTCCGACTTGTTCTGCTAACAAGTCACACACTCTCTAGCGTGCCTCAACACATCATCTTTGAGACCCTTCCACAATAATATCTCCCTGATTTTCTTGTTGGTTTTAAAATACCCATGATGCCTTGCTAGTGGTGAATCATGTGTTGCATTCATAATCTTATTTTTGATGCCAAATTCTCGAACCAAGTAGATCCAATATTTATAGAATATGTCATCGTCTAAGACTCGGTATTTTTCATCCTATACATGTCCATCCATCACCTCACAAGTGAATTGGTTCTTGGAGTACTCCACCAATAAGTGAGCCTTCCAATCAATTGATATCTCTAATAATGAACAACTCGTTGGTCTAGCCCCCTCCTCTAGCTCAATAGTATGCTCAAACCCTCTGTCTATAGGTTGTCCAGGAGGAATCTGTCCAAAAACCTACTCATGCTTCCCCAACAATGCATGTATCTATGTGTGGTACCTTTTTCTACCATTTGATTCTCTCTGCGTAGTGATCAAGCACTTGGTTGCATATGCTACATCACCATTCCTAAATATTCTCTCCATCCTCTTTGTTGAAACTATCCTCGGTTTCCCATTGGACATTCCCCTCAACACCACCTTCTTTCCCTCAACATCTCTGAATCCCATCTCCAAATTATGGTAGTTCATGGTGATCATTCCCATTGAATACAGCCAGTGGACCCCCAATACTATATCTATATTAGATAGTTCAACTACATAAAAAACATCGGTCATCGAATAGTTTCCTGATTTCAATTCTAGATTCAGAATTCTATCTCGACAGGTCATGTTGTATCCATCTGCTACTGCTATGTTTAACCCCTCGAAATCCTCTGTCTCCAATCCTCTCCTGGCCACCAATGATGCATCAATAAATTTGTGGGTCGCCCCACCATCCACCAAGGTCGTGAATCTACGCCCTTGAATGACTCCCTTGATCTTGAGGGTGTCATATCAAGGAGTTCATGATAGAGTCGCTATGACGCCACCCTTAACCGACGCACGTGTCTTTACCTCCTCACGTGGTGGTGCCCCCATCTTTGGTCGTGTCCTCTCCCCTGGTTGTGTCTCATAAGGATGCTCCTCTTCGGAGTTGTTGGAATCATTGTCATGTGTAGGTCATGTTGTCTCCTCGTCATCGCTATCTGAGACCACCTCTATATAATGGACCTTACATTTTCCCATGCACCTATGTCCTGGCACCCAAGGCTCTTTTCATGTGAAGAGAAGTTTATTCCTCATTAACTCCTGTCAAGTCTCATCATCAAGCTTATCCTTCCCTTTCCACTCCCTCTGAAAGGGTTTTTGGTCTTTTTTTTTTTATGGAATGTGTTGGAGATATTACACACTCACCTAGAATTATTTTCTTAAGTTTGATATTCCAATGTTGAGAATGTTTCCTTAGATGAGAATATTCTCTTTAGAGAATATTCCCCTAAAATATAGGGCACTCCTCTTTAGTTTAGATTTAGTTACACTCAGTTAGACTAGTGGAATTCACTCATGCATGGAGACCTCAATTTATCACCAACGGTTGCATGCATTTCACTCACTTCCACACGTGTGACTCAGTTAATTGATGATTGGATCGATCAGTTCACTAGGACTAGGTGGTGGTTCACTCTAGTGTCTATCATTGAGTGTCCAAATCTCTCTAGATCACTACTATGGTGCATTAGTCACTCATGTAGCCTATATATATTGTAAAGTATTCACTCTTTGAGTGTGGAATATGGTTAATATAAATTATTACATTCTTTCCTCCATTTTTTGTCTCTTCTCTTCACACCATTGCATGTTGTGTATGCTTCATTGTTAGCTAGATATTTTGTCCAAGTATCTCAAAAAATCTACATGGTATCATATCCCACAAGCCTCTAGCAAGGATCATCACCAACACTCTTATTTGTAGGTCCAGAAGGGAGATACAACAAGAAAGATGGATCATTCACCAAATTGTTTTCTCATGCTTCATAACTATTTGGAGTGGAAGCGAAAAATTATTCTTCAGATCAGATGCAAAGGCTTGTACCAAATAACCAAGGCAATGGAAGTAGAACCTGATTTCGCCGATGAGAAAAATGACTTTCTCAACAGACAAGATATGGCCATAGGATGTATCTGCATGTTTGTTTCTCATGAACTTTTCCATCAAGTATATGATGAAGCACAAGACTCAACTCCAAACGAATTATGGACTAGATTGGAGGTTCTATTTGGGAATAAGGAAGATTACATGCAAAAGGTTGATTAGATAGAGCCAGTAGAAAATCCACTGGAAGATCAATCCTCTCAGTTTGAATAGCCTTCTACACAAGTATTTTCACAACTTTTTGTTTCATTCATTGAAGATGATATTGACTCCATTTTAGATCTATTTTTTGAATCGTATACGGAAGATATCATCCATCCATATCATGAGCCACATGAACACATTTTTTCATGTGTCATTCATGCATCCCATGAGCCACATGAAAATACTCCCATGCATGCATCTCAGGAGCCAAAAAGGGGGTCGCGCACATCAAATTCAATTTTGAAATTTTCTTAGCAAAATTTGCAGAAAAAAATTTGGATATTTGAATTTCTCTCAGAAAAAAAAAAAAAAAAAACAAATTTCAAAAAAACATCGTCTGAAACGGAGTCTGGGAAGTGAAGTTATGAGCATTTTAAAATCAACAAAATTTCAACATTTTTCCGGAAGCGGCCGCACGATTTTCAAATTTTCATCCAAACTTCATTTGGATCTTCTTCGTTACAAAAAGAGAAAGTGGATATGTGTGGAAACCTCACTGGTGCATCTACTTCATCAAATCCATGCAGACATCTACATCTTCAACAAAATATTCAATGAGCACAAACTTGAACAGTTGTGAGGGGACACAGTTGCTTAGCAACTGCTTTTTGTTCCTTCTCATTTTTTTCTCTTATACATTATACTTTGAAGGGGGGGGTTTTCCATGAGGTTTTCCCTCTTTCCCCATTTTTTCAGTGTCTCATTCTTATATGAATTATACAATGGGTACCTAACATGGTATTTTTTTTCAGGTCCCATTCATCATGTACACCCTAGTAGTGTTCAAGGGAGGTGTTCACCTAGAATTATTTTCTTAAGTTTGATAGTCCAATGTTGAGAACACTTTCTTAGATGAGAATATTCTCTCTAGAGAATATTCCCCTACAATAGAGGGCGCTCCTCTTTAGTTCAAATTTAGTTACATTCATTTAGACTAGTGGAATTCACTCATGCATGGAAACCTTAGTTTTATCACCAATAGTTTCATGCATTTCACTCACTTCCACATGTGTGACTCAGTTAATTGATGCTTGGATGGATCAGTTAGCTAGGACTAGGTGGAAGTTCACTCCAGTGTCTGTCAATGAGTGTCTATATATCTCTAGATCACTACTATAGCACATTAATTACTCATGTAACCTATATCTATTGTAAATTATTCACTCTTTGAGTGTGGAATATGGTTAATATAAATTATTGCATTCTTTCCTCCATTTTTTGTCTCTTCTCTTCACACCATTGCATGTTGTGTATGTTTCATTGTTAGCTAGATATTTTTTGCAGGTGTCTCAAAAAATCTACAGGATGAAGGGTTTGGAAAAGTTCTTGTGCTTCAACACTGCATCCTCCATGTCTCTAGTGCATATGATATCATCCTGCAGTGTGTGTGGTTTGAATGCTTTCACCCATCCTCTCAATGGTTCTGAGAGCCCCTCGGTGAACAACATATTCAAACGTTGCTCTGACACGTCTGATATTGTCACTGCCAACCTAAGAAAGTATGTAATGAATGTTTCAGCTAACCCTCTCTATCGCAATTGTGCCAAATCTCTGGATCCGTTTTATCAAATCGATCCATAATCTTCTCTGTGAATTCCCTATAAGATGCAATGCGATTGTGACCCAAGGTCACCAATCTATGATACCACCACTCGTGGGCCTCCCCCTCAAGATGTAAAGTGGCGAAACTGATGGATTTTGATTCAGACATCTGTTTGGGTTGGAAATAGGTATCAAGCTTATGCATCCATGCTTTGGCTAAGCATTTAGTAGACCCATCAAAGGAGGGGATTGCCAGTTTCCCAACCTTCCTAATGAAATCAATATTATGTTGTTCTCCTCTTGGAAAGTCTCTGGGTCTATTTTTGTACTTTATGGTACAAAACTCTTATAAACTCACATCTGCATGAAACTTCGGACCTAGATCCATATACTCTCTCTTGTACTCTGTGAAATTCTCTGTTGGTTTTCCCTGTCCCCGGTTCCTTGTCTATTTTCCTCCTTGGAAGTGAGGGAAAAGTGGTCTAGGAATTTTTCTCGCTAATTTAGTGTAAGTGTGAGTAGGTGATTAACTATTTCTATACCATGTTGCATTCCCACTGGAACCACTCGCTCCACCTGCACCACTTGCGCCAATGTTACCCATGTTGCTTTGAATTACCTGTGTACTGGCCACCATCTGTGCAATAGCCTGCATCATCACATCCTGGCCCCTGGAAAGGTCATTCAGTATCCTCAATGTATTGTCCAGTGGTGGGGCTTGGCCCTTTCCTTTGTCTTCTAGATATTCATGCATGTCACCCATTTCTTCTTCTACCTCCACTTATGTCTTTGAACTGATACGGATCTCTTCCTTGACTTCGGTCTTTGCATCAATGTGGAAAGGATTATAATAATCTCTCTGCCTGCACTACTTCCTTTCCCTTCTATCATTTCTTGGGTATGTGGTGTACTCATCTCCAATGTGTCCTTTGCCTTCTGGATAGTGTTCCTTGGCTCCTGGAATCATGAGTTGTTTTACTCACAGGCTGGCAAGATATACAACTCTAATACCATTGAAATATCTCAATTATTGATTTGCCTATCTGATTGAATTTTATTTGGGTTTCTGAATGCGATTTCAAGGATTTTGGATCTGATTTAGTTTATTCTCATAATGTTTTGGGTTTTAAGATTATTTTCACCGCATGCAAATATATTTGTTGCCAGAACAATGTTCTTTATTGCATTAATGGTAAAGATTGGAATTACAATAAATGGAATACTGGAATATAAGAAAAACACTGCTAAATTGTTTAAAACTCTTCAGATTGGTATTTATAAGTCTAGATCTAACCTGGAATACACATGCATGCAATGAAATACCACATCTGCTACATGTGAGTGTGGGTTTGTTGCATGCAAGTACAAATATGTTGTTGAATGGAAGATATGTTGCATGCACAGTGAAATATGTTGCATGCACTAAGAATACATTGCATGCAAGTCCAAATATGTTGTTGGATGGAAGATACACTACATGCACAGTGAAATATGTTGCATGCACTAAGAATATGTTGCATGCAATGGAAATAAGTTGCAAATGTTGTCACTAATGAATGGAGAATATCATGTGGATAGATCTGGCTGCATGCACGATGAAATATGTTGCATGCAATGAAAATACGCTACAAATGTTGTCACTAATGAATGGTGAATCTCATGTGGATATATATGGCTGCATGCATGGTGAAATATGTTGCATGCACTAAGAATACACAGATCCGTTGTTGTATGATGGGATAGCGACCCTCCTGAACCTCCATGTCTCCCTCTGGATCAATCATGTAACTCCCCTGCCCTCAAAGCACCAAAGGAGAGTCTTTGAACCCCTCTAATTGATGTGAATCCCTCTGAATGGATCCAATGTTGTATCTGCTTCAATCTTGAAGAACGATGGAGAATCTAGATGATCCTTCGGATTAACTAGGGCATGTCTTCCAACACTGAAATCAATCATTGTGGTGGTTTCTCTGTGAAAAAACACAAAATTCCACAAAGTCGCCTGACTTCTCCCTGCAATCTAATTCTCAATCTCAATATTCGAAAATGAGAGGAATTAGGGTTATCCTCCCCTTTATACTCGATCCTCGTTCTAATTCCTTGTTCACTTTATTTAATTAAAGTGACTTTTCCTAAGTTTGACTTTAATTATTCTTTTAAGTCACTTAATCACCTTTTTCCCACTTTATTATTTAATGTCACTTTCAACTTAGGATTTTCTGGTAAATGACACTAAATAATTCCTTTATTCCCTTTTTCTCTTGACTATAGCCTACGGGAATCAGTATAGGCTATTGAGTCGCTCCTCCTTGAGTCATCACTAGGAAAGGGACATTACATAATTTGAGTGGCTCAATTCTCAAGGGTAATGCAATAGTTTTCTAGTTTTCTCAACTGGAAATAATAATCTGGGAGGGGAAATCCCAGGTGGATTAAGTAAGCTAGAAGAGGTTCAGAAATCAAATTTGGTGAATGATATCCTCTCCGAACTGCTTGAAAATAGGCATATAGGTAGTATTCCTGCACAATTTAGGTAAGTAATGCAGCTTTGATCTTTGTACTTACAGGTGGTATTCTTGCATCATTCCTCCATAGGTTAATATGTTGCAGAGTCTTGAGTACATGCTTTTATCCAATAATTCTTTTGTAGATACTATTGGAAATAGCATATGTGCAAATGCAGCATTGCAACATCTTGATTTGGCTAATAATTTCCTCCTAGAAGCATTCCAACATGCTTAGTTGACCGTTATCTTTGCATAGTTATATCTCACCAATAACGATCTTAGTTGTCCAATCTCTGATCAATATTAATAGATTGATCAATTTCAATGATCTTCTATACAATAATAGCTTGACAAGAAGCATTCCAGCTACCATTGGCTTGACCAATATGAAAACTTCTTTGCATCACAATCTACTTGCTAGTGAAATTCTTGCAGAAATTAGTAAACTTCAGTAGCTAGAGGCTTTGTATCTGTATGAAAATCAGCACAATGATACTATTCCTATTGATATTGGAGGTTGTTCAAGCTTGGCTGAGTTTGATTTTTTTGGAAATCATTTCTATTTCTTTAAACATTGGAGTTGGTAGACAATGAACTCTCTTTAAAGAATACAAGCAACTTTTAGATTTCTTGGGGGCATACAATTTTTACTTTACTATAACATCCCATGGGGAACTCCTCGTGAGCTCTCAAGGTGCAACATTTCAACAAGAGTGAACATGAAAATATGGATGGTGGAAACAGAGTACAAACTGCATAAACAAAAGAACAAACCATCATGTTTGGGCACAGTTTATCAAGCTAAAAGCAAGAAAAATCCAAAGATGAAAATATCAACCATGTAAGTTCATTTAATTCCCTTACTTGTGACTCGATACCAATTTGATATAATGAGACACTAACAAACATCAAGGCCTTCCTAAGTGAATTCAAAAGACACATGAAAAGATAAATATAAGTTGTGGTTAATCTATGACAGTTTCTTACATGAATAATGTAGGCCAAGTCACAGGCATTTTCATACAATATTATAATATCATATGCTTGAGCCTTGCACATTACCTGGAGTTTAAAGACAATTTCAATAACTAAAAAAAGCTAGACTTCTGAGAACTATTATGAAACTTCAGATCTAAATATCACGATGATCCCCCACCCAATGTCAGACTTATATCGACAACTGCTTGAGTGATGAGCTTAGATTTGTATGTTTTTTGTGATGCAGTCCAGCTGGCCAAGTGATGCAGAACAACTCTGATCCTTTGCATCACCTCTGCTCCTTTTACATGTTCTTTCTCCTAACAACCTTACACAATTCCTCCAAACACTGCAATAAACTTACATGAACCATATATGTAGCTGAAATTTGAACAGGCGAATCATTTTATCCTTGCCACACAACGACGGGTTTTTGGACATGGTTTGAGGTTGAATTCATCTTCTTCTAACTTACATGAACATAGTATGCAGATGAAATTTGAACAGGGACATTGTTTCATCCTTTCCACACAAACACGGGTTTTTGAGCATAGTTTCAGGCTGAATACCACTTCTTTACAGCCTCACTTTCATGGAAAATCCCTCTTTTGGGGGATACTTTTAGATGGTTCGGGACAGCTGCAAATCGTTGTGGCATTTTGTACAGTTGATCGATATTGGTGTTCTGTGGAAGTATATGTGTAAAGTTACTTTTCAGGAAGACCCCTCTTCCTTTAGCCTTGGTGATTAGAAGCTTTAAGCAGGAGTTGTGAGAGTCAAGATCAGTTTCGTTTGTTGTCATGTTAAGTCGCTTTATCTTCGTGCACAAACACATATGCTAGCTTTTTTTGCCTTTTTAGGGCAGGATTTTCATGGAACCCCTGTTGTTTGAATGATGTAGGTTTTTGGTTCATTGAAGTATTGATTTGACCTTTGAAGTAATATAATGTATTGTTTCATAAATAAATAAATAAATATATAAAATTAGTAGGGGAATGTTTATCATCATACAGTCAGTTTTTCACCTCCTTGAAAGGCATTATACATCTACAAAAAATTATCGTGCAATGCTACTCTGTCTCACTCTCTGAAGGTAGTTTTATCTCCAACAATTAGCAGGTATAAAAGAAAAACAAATAATTAAAGCAACTAATAAACCAAGTCAGAAAAAATATCAGAGAAGAAAGTTATTAAATAGGGGCCTTAAAACCCAGAAAACCTCCATTCTATTATTTGTTCCAAGATCTCCTCCTCTAATTTACATCCATTTAATGTTTTGAAATAATCCACAAATTCCTAAAATCATCCATACTAAAGAAAACCATTTGTAATTTTAAAAAAGCCAAAATACATGGGATTCAAGTCTGTCTCAATTTTTCAACGAGAAAGCAACCCAAAACCATTTGTAATTTAAAAAAAGCCAAAATACATGGGATTCAAGTCTGTCTCAATTTTTCAACGAGAAAGCAACCCACTACTCCTCAAATTAACTAACTCACTCAAATTTTGGGCATGCCAAGTGCCCCTAAAGTTTCTACAAATTGTCTTAGTTTGTGGCCCTGCTATGTGACCCATAATGCATGCAAATACATCATCGTAACTTTGTTTCTTGTTATATGTAATAACATGGACATGTGTATGGATTATTGTATGCCCAAGTGGTTGTGTTTTGATTATGGACAAATTTGGTACTAAATTCACCTGATTTTTATTTTGTTTGTGGGCACTACTTACACAGCCTGTATTTTCTGTATAAAATGCCATGTACATCTATTGTTTATATTAATAGTTAAAGGAAGCATTTAATCGAAGGAAAAACACATCTTTAGATGCCACATCATTTAAGAATCAAGAACACAGACAACATAGTCCTCTTTCCAATTGAAATTTCATGATTAGTATAATAATGATGTAGATAGAACGCAAAACCTTGTTCTATTTAAACCTTACCAAAATTTCCATTTTTACTCACTCTTTAATATGTATGTACATAATCTTCAAGGTTTAACACAAGTCTTGAATGTGATTGCGCCAGAAGAATTCTTCATTTGATAAGCAACCATTACAAAATAGAAAATACCAAGCAAACTACAAAAGGAGCTCAGAAGATTTGTAATCCACCATGACATGATCCATCCAAATCCACATAGGCAATGACAATGGAATGTCGTTGGCTGTCTATAGGAGAGATTTTAGAGAAAATTATTCAAGTAAAAACCATTGATCTTGTTATAATAAAATCTAGCACCCCCTGTATGATGTAAAGTCTCAAGCATCAAGGGGCTAGTTTGTGCAACATAGGAAGGCTACCCATTGTTACCTCAATAGCTCTTCCTCTCTCTGTTGGTTGGCTCTTCTCCAACTCAAAGGGGGCTTCACTAAATAAGATTGGTAAGGCTATGGAGTGGGGGTCTTAAGTGATGTAGGAAGAATAAGCTTAACAAAAGTATGGTTGTAGGAGTATATGAAATTGAAATGGAAATGGGATAAGGACAAGATAGAAAAATGAAGGACAAAAACAAGGGATGAATTGAGATGGAAGGAAACCAGTGCCTATCAATCATGGGCTAATGGAGTCATAAAGCATTGGATAAATGAGAGAACTAGTGTGTCACAAACAACTACTTTGAGGCAGGTCATATGGAAGAAAAGGCTTGTTTACCATCTTCCACCAATTATTCGATGAAGGACCTATTTGATACATTCATCTTTAAGGTGTGTACCTAATTTAATACATTCAAACCTTAAGTATTTGCTGGAAATGTGTTATAGAAAACTAGTCTTGGAGGGATAAGAATGCCACTCATCAATCATATTATAAAGGTGTTGTTTATGGCTGAAATGTGCTTCCAAATCTACAACTTAGTTGATAGAAGAAAGGAGAACAAGTATAGAAATAAAACAACGAATAAAGAAAAAGGGAGAACCTCCTCAAATTGCTTTACTCCTAGATGAATAAGTTCTTTACTAAGCCTTTATAAAAGAATGACGACAACATGAACAACAAATTGAAGAGCATAATAAACCATACATCAAAGTGGATCAATACTTCAATCTTCCATTTATCTTCAAGAGTGGTAGTACAAAGGAGCTCCATCAATCTTCACTTCCTAAGCTTGATACTTCATCACTTCTCTAACTCCTAAATCTCCAATTGTGAATTACCTATGAAAATGGAGAGGAACTCCTTTTTATATAGGATGAGTTAAATCTCTCATACAATAAAATATATTATCTTTCTAACTAACTCCATGACAAGTCAACAAATAGTGAAATATTGGAGTAGTTAGATCCATGGTTGACAATATCAAAGCATGTGGATGCTAGCCCCTTCAAGAGAGGTCGCCCTCATCAAAAAATAGGCAATAATATGCAACAATAACCACCAAGAGAGGACGCACCATCCATAAATAGGTATGATAACAATTCAAATGCTAAACGGGTCCACATAGAATTCGCCCTCCAAAAATGGATGCATGCAAAATATAATAAAATACTCTTCAATCTAGGAGGATGTGCTCAGGGGTCCACCTAGAAGAAGGGCTCACAAAGTGTGTCCTCCAAGATGCATGAGTAATAAAATAACATAATAATCCTCCTAGGAGAATGCTCCATAACCACCTCCTCCAAGAATAGCAATTAGTCCACAAAAGTCGTGTAAATGCACAAATCCATAGATGAATGTGCAAAGTGCCAACTAGATGGAGCACTCCAAAAGAAAGGATGTGATCTAACCCAAAAATAGAAAGTAGAGGTCTCCACAAGTGTGTCATCCAAGACAATCTCCAAAAATAGAAAGGAAGAAACCTTCAACATATGCGCCCTCCAAGAAGAATTTCCAAGAATAGAAATAAGACCAAGTAATATGCATGCAAAAGCCACATCTGTGGCACTCCAAGTATGCCACGTGCCTCCTAATAAATGCCCTCCATAACCACCTCAAAGAAAATAATATGTGTGCCAAGTCAATGAGGTGAGAACACTCTCAAATGAAGGTAAAAAAATGCCAAGTGTGGCTAAAATATCTATGCAATAAAGATGAGAGAGCACCTGGGAGAGGTGTGCCCTAGAAAATTGTGCCATGTAAATACCTCAACCACCCAAGAAATATTATAATATTCTCCATGTGAAGTGCCCCTAGGAGAGTGTGCCAAGGTGCTTAGAACTCATCAATAAAATACTCCTCCATGTGCCATGTCATAAAGATGTCCACCCAACCCAAGAGAGTGTGCCTAGAGAAGTGTGCTAACCTCTACAATAAACAAATAAGATATTGCATGCCTTGGAAATTGTGCCCAAGAAGGGGGATGCACCACTAGAAAGCCTCAACCAACTCCAACTAACCCCTTCAAGTGTGAAAAGGAAGCTAATGAAG